>OZ023171.1:30059815-30102587 GCA_963678695.2 Diplodus puntazzo | reverse complement strand
AGGTTTAAACACAAATAAGTGATAACTCAGAGACAAGTAAATTCATAGTATAAGTAACAACAGTAATTGGACAGTCTAAAATAAGAGAAATCATGGGAGAGTATAAAAGGGAGACAGAGAGCAAGAGGAATTCAGTTTGGCAGCAAACTTTGGAGGAGCAACATCTCCCCAACATTGATGGGATTTAGATGCAGGATGGCCAAAGCCTGAAGAAGTCCTAATTGGACGAAACGTCGCGCGCGCCACCTGCAGGACACATAGAGGAAGAACAAACGGTTAACCAAAAAACAAATATGGATGGGAATTACAAAAACAACGTAACGCCAAACAACAAAAAATAAAAAAGACCAAAAAAATAGAAAAATAAAAACAACAAAAAAAGAAAAATAAGCGGTAAAAATAATACTTGATATAAACTTTAATTTAAGATACATATAAACTCAACTAGAAATTATAAAAATTATTATCTAAATACACCGCGAAATAACACAAATGGATGAAGATGGCTGTGGGGGTGGCTGGCCAGCCATGTGAAGGACCGTGCACTTCTGGGCTGCCACATGGTGGTGCCCGGCTCAGTCCCCTCAACCTAACCCTAAGGAAGGAAAAGGAAAGGAAGAGGGAGAAAGGAAAAAGGATAGTAGGGATAATAAATTTGATATATGTAAAAAAAAACACTATAAATTCATTTTAATTCATACAATTTATTCATATTAGGCTTTAAAATACATATAATACATTAAATACAATAAGATTAAAACACAACTTCCAAAACAAATTAGTTAAAAGACAAGCAGGTCACAAATTTCATTAAAACTAAATAAATTCATAGGATAAATACATCAATATAAATAACAATTCATAGCGGCATATAATTCATTAACATAAGAGGTACAAATAAGTTAAACACAACAATTTGATAACAAATACGTTAAAAATAAGTCAATAAATAAGTTACATTAAAAACAAATACGTTACATAAAAAACAATTTACAATACAAATTCTAATACAAGTACATTTAAAATTACAACCTAAAACAAGCAAGTAAATTCATTCCATACGTTAAAGCTAAATTTGATACGTTAGAGGTAGAGTATAAAAGGGAGACAAGACAGCAGTAGGATTCAGTTTGGCCCGGACACTCGAGGGAGCAACATCTCCCAGTCTAATTAGAGAAATCAAAGGGATACGTACCTGTATGTCTGGGCGAGCCTGAAGAAGTCCCAAATCGGGTACGAAACGTCGCGAACGCCCACTACAAGACATACAGAAGAAAAACAAGAGGTTAACCAAATCTAAACAAGGGAGGGAATTATGAAAAACAAATAAAGCCAAACAAAAAAAATTAAAAAACCTAAAAAAATAGAAAAATACAAAAATATAAAAAACATTAAAAATATATAAAACCTAAAAAAATAAATAAATAAAAAGTGGTGTTATACTTTATATAAAATTTACTTTAAAGATAAATAAAACCAAACCTAGAAAAACAAATACGTTATTAATTCAATACACCGCTACGCTAAAACTAAACTGAGGAAGATGGGGAGTGGGGCTGACCATCCATCCACGGGGTGGAGAGTGCACCACCGGTCGCCACATAGTGGTGACTGGTTTCTTTCTTCTTTCCTAACCCTCGTGAAAACACACACACACACACACACCTGGGTGCGCACTGCAGCATATGTGATGAATCCAGCAAAAGCTCGTGACAACAGCACATACGATGCAATGCACCCCGGAGCAAGCTTGCTTAAATGTTCTATCCTAACCCTACTGTGATGGAGACGCACTGCAGCATATGTGATGAATCCGGCAAAAGCTCGTGACAACAGCAAATACGATGCAATGCACCCCGGAGCAAGCTTGCTTAAATGTTCTATCCTAACCCTACTGTGATGGAGACGCACTGCAGCATATGTGATGAATCCGGCAAAAGCTCGTGACATCAGCACATACGATTGCACTGCAACTGCCACACTTTGAATTTGGCTGTGCAAAGAGGCAGCAGAAAACACCACAAGTGCTGCAGACACACAGGTGATCATCTACCTCTCTTGCAACGGACAACAGCACACATACAGGATGATGTCATGTCTTATCCTCACTCTGACCTTGCTCTCTGACCCCAACATGGATCTGAATGCCTAAACTTAAACTCAGTCCAGCCCTGATTCATTCTCAATCAATTATACATCGTGAAAACACACACACACACACACACACCCGGGTGCAAGCTTGCTTAAAACCTTCCGTCTCACACACTGGCAAATTTCTGGAAAAAGTCACAAAAAGTGCAAGTTTCAATAGTCAAATAGGCTCCAAATGGCCTAAAACGTGCTCCTAAATGGTTCCTGGAAGAAGACTTTTCCATCTCACACTTAGCAAATTTTCCACATTTTTCACACATTTTTAAAACGGCCATAACTCCGACTAGGAAGGTCGTAGAGACTCCATTCCAAGTGCGTTGGAAAGCCCGTGGCCACATTTGGGGGGGTAGGTCAAGGTGCCCACGCTCTATCTCCTTCAGGGACGAATCGCCCATTTTTGGGCGATTTTCAACATCACCAAATCACAAGTCTGACACCTCTATACAGCTTAGAATTACACGCTGATTCCAACGCAACAACTCTTGAAGCTCTGACACCTTCCTATCAAAACTTGACTTTCAAAATCGCAATAACTTTTCAACCAAACGTGCTAGAGACTTCAAGTGTGAAGTGCAATGGACTCAGCATAGTCGAAAATGGGGGGGTAGCCAAAGTTTCAAGGCTCGAAATCCTTCAGGGACAAATCGCCCAAATGTGCAATTGGGTTATCACCCCTATTACCTAACCCTAACCATGTCCTAACCTTGTCCATGAACTGACAGATCTCCTCGCCCAGCTCAACAAGTCTTTTGAGAACTTCCCCCGACTTAGCCACCGCACCTCCATATGATAAGGCATGTCGCCAAACTCTGAAGCTATTTCCCACAGAAAAGACTGAAACTGGCGGTGATTCAAAACTTGGGTAACCGTGTTTGCGTTAGTGTTCACCACATGATGCATTTTTAGGACTTTACCCCACATCGCTTATTGGTGTATGATGCAGTGATATGCTGTCAAGTCACCAGCACAGTTCTCCTCCCGCATCTTTAAGGGCATCCTTGCCACTAGTCAACTTTTTTAACCGCATATCGCCGGTGCTGCATCTATTGTAACTCCAACAACATTGTCCCAAGGCAGTTTCATGTCAGTTACACTTTCACATACATTTTCTAAGATGTCTTTTCCTTTCGTTGTCCCGTGCATCAATTGCAATGGCTTATATTTTATCTGTAACGCACAAACTCGAGTCCACTCCACAGATGAAGATGGACAGCTGTGCAGTGTCAGTTGTGTCAGTACTTTCATTCACAGCAAGGGAGTATGCAACAAAGTCTTTGCCTCTTTCAACAAACTGGGTTTTCAAATCAGTTACTTCATACTAGTTATACAAGTAGTCTAGGAAGTAATTAGTTCGGCAGTATATGAATCTTGGACTACTTATGGAAAATGAGCTTTTTATTCCATGTCAAAGTTGGGCGAAATATCCTTGTTCTTTTCTCTGTTAAGGATTTTGACACATGATTACTCGAAAAGTACACAGTAAAAGTACTTGATATTATGCATGCACGCAGTCTAGGAAGTTGTAAGTTCAGTAGTGTATGAATCATGGACTATGGAAAATAAGCTTTTTATTCCACGTCAAAGTTGGATGAAATATCCTTGAACTTGTCTTCTGTTAAGGATTTTGACACAGGATTTCTTGACCAGTACACAGTAATGCTGGTAGGTAGTCTAGGAAGTACTAGTCCAGCAGTATATGAATCTTGAACTACCTATAGAAACGTTTTTTTTTTCTCACGTCGTCCTTTACTCTGAAATACCGAAGCATACATTCGTGATACTTTCAGTTTATTACCGGAAACAATTATTGTAAAAGTCTCGTATGTTTCATGGGTCTGACTGTGAGACTGCAGTCTGACCCACAGTCACTACAAGCAGCTCTTCAGAGCGGTTTCATTACGATTAACGTAAATGTTAGTAGATTCACGCACTAGAAAACAACGTGCGGCTGATTTGACCAAGCTAACGCGAACCACAGCTGGCTAAATCGCAGTTATGGCTGTAAGTGACTTTTCATAATTAATGAAGTCTGAATACAGCAGCATGGAAGCAGCTATTTGGCTAGCCATGCTGCAGCTGCCCCTTCATCAAGCAGGCAACCAGTGGCAGCACTTGGTTTGGTCTTCTTCTTCTGCTTAGTATAACTGCGTCTATCAATGTTGCATTAGCGCCATCTACTGGAAGATACACACGAGTTGTAAATTCTGTGACACAAAATGGCGCGGAAAAACAGTCTCAAAAACATCGACAGCAAAATATGGAAATTCACAAATATATTTCCACTGAAAAATACTAACTTCATATGTAAATGATGATATACAAGTTAGATGGCACAGATACAGATTGAGATTTACAGATACAAATCTGTTTGGCTCAGACACAGATTCAGATTTACAGATATAAATCACACTGCATTTATTTGTGAATTGTGTTTTACGAGACACGAGTCAAGTGACATTTTACGAGTCACCTGCACCCTGCATTTGTGGATTTTGTGTGAAACAGCACGGTAGAAGAGTCTCAAAAGTATCCACACAAATAGGTGGAAATTCACATATGTATTTCCACTGAAAAATACTAAGTTGATGAACAAATGATGATATACAAGTTACAAATTAGATACTGATCCAGCTTTGTGGATACATATCCCCCAGCATTTATTTGTGAATAATATTGATACTGTTCTAGCTGCATAAAAGTGTTTCAGCCACTTGACATAAATCAAAAAACAAAAACAATGAGGTAGGTAAAAGAAACAAATTACAATTAAAGGCTGAATTATATACAATACCTAAATAGACTAACTCAAATATAAAATATGAATATAAAAGCTAAAACTAGAATACAGTCTAGAGAAACTTAACGAAAACTATAATATAATATTTGCTGACCATACACGGTTTAATTAGGTTGATATGCTAAAGTTGTTCCTATTATATATATATATATATGTATATATATATGTATATATATATATATATATATTAAAAGCTTCTATGTAGTTAAACTACTTTTGCCATGTTACTATAGCTTAGCTTGCTACATTTCTCAACCCCCTAGCTTGGGTGTAGTGAAGCAAAATTTAATGTAGAGTAACTGGTAGCTTAGCTCACTACATTTTCCAATTACCTTGCCCAACACTGGTTGTAACGATGGAAATGGTAATTAGTTAGATTACCCGTTCCTGAAAAACATAACGCGTTAGTAACACCGTTATTCCCTTCACTGGTGAAGAGTAACATGGGTTACACTCTATAACAGTGATACATTTTTTTTATCACAGCCATTTTTATGAAAGATGTGACCCACACGAGTTGTCCAGTGTAGCGGTGTGTACAAAACAATGTGTCTTCATTAGAGTGGAGCCACTTGTATGAAAAGTCAGTATATGCACTGTGGCTTATGATAAAGATAACAGTGTTGACAGAGCTTGTCGCTGTGTTAAACTGAATTGCTATTCTAGTGAGCCAAATGTATGAATGAAAAGCAGGGTTAGGGTAATTCCAACACCAGCCTGTTACAATGAAGTGTAGCTGAGCCTCGTTGCACCAGCAATCGAATGTATTATATTGAAACAGCCAGTTTACTATAATGTCATCTACTTTTGGAGCAATTCCTTACAGTTTATTTGATTACTGTGATTTTTTACAGTAGCATCTTGATTACAATTCTTACCGTGTTACCACAAAAATGACTGCTGAACACAGCAGAATATTCACAAAAATCACTTAACATGTATCGATATGAACACATTGGACAGGTAGGCAGACCAAATGATGCTGTAAGCAAAGCATGGTTCATAATCACACACACAATCCTCTCACACACAAAAAAGACACAATTCTTATTCATTTTCTGACATGAAAATCTCACGTTCCTTCATTCGATAAATACACTTTCACTTAAGGTGTGTGTGTTTATGTGAGTGTGCAGCTGTTTTCATGTTATGTAGTCTAATTATGTCATGTTAACACTAGCTAACTCACTCACCTGTTAACTTTGTTGTACCTGATGGGCTGGACATCTGACACCATTATCATTCCCATTAGTTCATGGACTTAGCTTAGCTGTGTTGACTACCACCTAAGCAGAGGGTGAATGACGCAAAAGAAAAATATCTAACATAAAGGAATCATAACTACTGTAGACTTAACAGTATGTAGATGTAATAGAGCTAACAGAGCTGACAAAGCTTAATTAGAGCTAATATTAAGCTAGTCTATGCACACATTAAACAAAGCTAATGTAGGGTTAATGAAGACATGCCATGCATGCCAATTGAGTGATGACATTAACAAAGAGCTAATCTAAAATGTAAAATAATTACACTGACATACAGCTAACTTAGCCATGGCATGGAGCTAATGCTTTTCTAACAAAAGAACTTGCTGGCTTTTGGTGGTTTTAAGTGTACTCATAGAAAACAATAAGATGTATTATTTGGATCAATAATCTAGTATCGGTATAACAGAAGTATCAGCTAATGTGAAGCTAAAGCAGAGCTAGCTATAGCTATTTATGTAAGTACATGCTGCTGTTTTCTTATTCTGCACTACTCTGAGCCATTTGAAACAAAATTTCATTCCCATTGCACCATAATGTGTAATTTGAATGACATAAGAAAGTCAAACAAATTCTAAGCTGATATAATGATCAAGAAGATCCCCTAACCACAGCTAACGTAAAGCTAACGCTAGAGATAACTACAGCTAACATGAAGCTAAAAATGGAGGACCCTACACTTAAAGTAAAACTTAAAGTAGAGCTAACTACAACTATCATAAAGCTAAGGTAGAGCTATCATACAGCTAACAAAAATACCTGTAAACATTACAGCTAAATACATAAAATGAAGGAAAACAGCTGAGTGACTGTGATGGGACTTTTATTCTCTGTTACCTTGTGTGACATAATTTCCTGTTCTGTTAGTCCCTGTAACAGTGTCCAATCGAATGTGAAAGTGAATTTCATTTTCCAGGAATTTTCCAAGCTCTGCATTAGTGAATTCCAGCTTTTCCAGGAAATGCCATATCCCTACAGTGATTGATCATCATTAATATCATATTCTCATAACACTGATGTGCAACAATGCCCTCAGGTCAGTTTAGGTTTCATCAGAAGGTTAGCTCCGCCTCCCAGCTACCGCCATTGGTGACCCCGTAAGAAGGTAAAGATCTCCCAGGTTTAATGTTTTTTTTTTTTAAACACATCAAAATAAAAAGTCTGGACATGTTTTCAATTTTGGTCCAGAAGGGTTCTTCAAAAACTATTTCCGCTGGTTCCTATGTTATTTAGAGTAACATCTGGAGAATGTTCTCCGAGGTTCCGTATGCCATTTCAAGAACATTAAAAGGAACCACACAGTTCAGAGATGATGTCAAAGTCTGTGATGTCACCACAGGTAGAATCAGTCCTGGGCTCATTAATCAGCAGTCAGCGTCGTGTCCATTTGATGAGAGTCTCTGGAGATCGATACAGGAAGATCAGTTTGGCGTAAAGCTCCTCCTCCAGCTCCAGCTCACCTGTCTCTCTCACCTGAGAGAGAAAACAGCCAATCAGATCACAGCATGAAGGAATATCAGTTTAGACAACACAACCATACCCATCAGATTAACACTGAGCTGGACAATAAACTGGAGTGGACTACAAAGACAGAGGTAGTCTACAAGAAGGGCCTGAACCGTCTTTACATCCTGAGGAGGCTCAGGTCCTTTAATGTCTGCAACCAGATGCTCCAGATGTTCTATCAGTGTGTTGATGTGAGCACCATCTTCTTCGCTGTGGTGTCCTGGGGTACTGGCATCAAAGTGAAGGACGTAAACAGACTGCGTAAACTCACTAAGAAGGCAGAGCCTGTTGTTGGCTCTGAGCTGGTGACCCTGGAGGAGGAGGTGGTGGAGGAGGAGGAGGAGGAAAGGATGTTGGTGAAACTGCTGGTGATTATGAACCATGTCTCTCGATCCCTCCACAAAACTCTGGACAGGCTAAAGAGAAGCTTCAGCAACAGACTCATTCAACCTGCTGCCTGAAGGAAGGGCACAGAAATCCTTCCTACCTGCTGCATCACACTTTACAACGCTCACTCAAAAACATACAGTTTATTGTGCTTTAAATTATTATCTCTGTAAATACAACTGCATCTTTTTTCACTTGCACATCAACTTCCACTTAGCTCAGCATTTTATGTTATTCACCTCGGTATTTTATCTTATTTTGTAACCGCTTGAGCGTTTTATTGTATATAGTACTTTTTTTTGTTTTTTTTGTCTATTTTATATGTACATTATTGTTTCTTACTGTTTCTGTATTTACCCTTACATTTTATTGTATTTGTACATGAATGTACTTGCTGCTATGACGACCTAGTTTGCCCTCGGGTTTAATAAAGTTATCTATCTTTTCGCTATCACTTTTTTCTAACAGGATGACACATCAGAGGGTGGAGCCTGTGGAAGTATCACTGTGTTAATACAGCATCATAAATGTTACCAGGAAGATGTCGGTGCATAGTTTGAGGATGCGGTCAACGCAGGGTAGCTCCTCGAACATTATGGAGTGACTGATCCCACTGAAGAACTCTCGCACAAACTTCCCAATCACCAAAACCACTGAGGCGTATAATCCCATGATGCTGCAGGGCGAGAAAGACACAAAACCCAAGAAGGGGGATCAGAAAAATGAGGAGAAGGTGACTGGTTATATAATGTACCAAACCAATACTCTGCGTTGCTGTACGTGGTGGGCACTGCTACTGTTGCTAACACTACTAAATACGGCTACTACTATATCTAGAGCTAGTGCTACTAGTATTACCACTACTGACACTGCCACCATTACTAGTACTACTTATGGTGCTACCACTATCAACACGTGTTACTAACGTGAGTTCACTGTAACAGTATCACAGTTACTGCAGCACTAGAAGGCAATGTGTACCCGTATCCAGCTAGGAAGCCCAGACTCGGTGGACTGACTTTGTCACTAAATACGAACAACTGAAGTCCCGCCTCCCTCCTGTCTCCCAGAGAAGTTGCACCCCCCACAGGAACCAGGCTGGCAGCTGGTTGGTCAACAATCCACCACTCCTGGATTTCTCTGCTCTGATTGGTGGACCGCTCCAGGGCAAGCAAGATTTCTTTGTAGCCTTCATCTGATTGGAGGAGAGAACAGAGAAGTCACATGATTGGAAGAGAGATGCTGTTTGATGTTTAAACTGCAAAGGACCACAATCTGAATTCCATTTCTGAATTTTCTTTTTTTCTTTTTTTTCTTGTCTCGCAGCGGCCACTTTGTGTCTTTGTTGTTTTGAGTTTCTTTGTTGTCCTCTCAAGCCGCTTGTTGTCTTTTTGAGTCTTTGTTATCATTTTGGGTTGGATGAAGTGTCTGTGTTGTAGTTATGTCATCTTTAGCTTTTCTATGGTCATATTGAGACCATTCAAGTTATTATAGTTCATTTGTACAGGAAGACAGTGTTCTGAGACAAATCTGTAAAACAGTAACAAATGAACTTCTACCTCCTTGAAATGTAATTTCTTTCTTCCTTTAGACTTACTTAACCAAAAACAAACAGTGACAGTGATTTCAGATCATTGCTTTTGGACATCAATGTGGCGGTTTTAATGATATCTGTGTGAAATTATGCACCTGTGTAAAGCTGTTCGATGGGTTTGGCGTTGGAGTCACTTGGAGCTCGAATGAAACATGGAAACACATCTTGTATCACCCTGAAAACAAACAGAGACATAAAGCCGGTTATGTTAATAGGTATGTGTCCTGCATCTCTGACACATTCAAACCTGAAAGGACGCAGTAAACTCCCCAGTTACCAGGGACGCACCATATTTCATCCCTGATAACAATCCCTACATTGTCAACAACACATCTGTATAAAAAAAAAAACAGGACACTCTGTCAAGACAGGGAAAAAAAATCTGCTGTTTACCAGTTCTGACCATCTGCACACTGTGTGCATATATCAATCATCATGATGATACTTTCTGCAGCAACAAGACCAATCCTGACACACAGATTTCAACAGTCAAAGCTCCAAACGTGGTATTGGTGAATAAACTAACTGGGTTACTGTCAAGAATAGTCAGCTGTGATTCTGTATTTTTTCATGGTAATGATTTTGGAGGAAGCTTTACTATGCAGGAGACTTGCTGGTTGAAACCAAAGACACAAACCACTGTTAAGTTAATTTGTATTGTGTAGACAGGTGTATCATGATGATGTGATAGGGCAGTACCATATTGAGGATTTTTTCAGTAGAATTACATTTTGCTGTTCAATAAAAACATTCAACTGTTTGTCTTTTTCCAGTTCACACTAAACTCCTTATTAGCCCACAGCAGTATGTTTTACTTGCAGCTTCAGACTCAAGTTTTAACACCTTACTTCACCATCTAGGATATGAAAACATCACATTTCCACACAGTCAGAGAAAGTTAGCAATGTTGAAGTTAAGTTATAAAATCCCAGAGATGCACCATGGAGCATCTCCTCTGTCAGCTGCAGGCGCCACTATCAGAGCAGTGCCGGAGCCCCACATTTTGTGGCTCTGAGCCAGATTAGGATTTGGGACAACTACATTTCAGTTTCTCTCATCTGTTAAAACACCATCACAAGTTGTCAATTGGATTTTTTTAAACTAATGCAACAGCTAATAGAAAAGTATTTATGGTTCCCTTTAGACACTCATATAATTCCTCATTGTAAGGTTATCCCACTGAAACCCTGTAGATTTTATTCTGTTTTTGTTCTCATCAATTTTCAACATAAATACAAGCATTATAACCATAAAACACCAGACACAAGTTTAACACTTCAATTTGTCAGAAATCTCAAATTTTATTGGTGACCACCGGTGGGTCCCGGGTACTCTATATACTGAAAAGCTATCAACATCACTGTAAAGCTGCAGTTTACTATCTATACATAGAGGAGACACTTCCACAGAGCACAAACAGTATGAGACATGTTTGAAAAAAAATTATTGAGCATAAACTGTTCTGACAAAAACAAACCTGTCAGTCTGCTGCAGTGCTGATCAGATGCATTATGGGTGACAACTGTATCACTGTAAGCTGTAGAGTCCCACCCCATGTACATGTAGCCCCGCCTCTCTTTGTATAACCTGCTACCCGTACTCACACAGGAAGAGTCCTGGTTCCATTCAGCAGCTGGATCAGCTCCAGACGAGTTGGATCATTGAGGTAAGTGACATGTTTACCTGACGCAAGCTCCACCTTCGCCCCCAGACTCAAGTTCCTGTAAGAACAAAAGACTGTTGTCAGGTACTACGCCTGCTGACTGCGACTACTGCTACTACTGCTGCAGGACACAATCAAAGGGATGTATTAATAATTATTGATTATTGATGAATCATAAAGCTGACCTTTGAATGGTCCAGGAGACAGTCAGGGGAAAGTGGTCCAGGTTGAGCACCTGGCTCAGGTACTGCCTGCTGGGGGGACTGATGGTCCACAGAGAGTTACTGCTGCCCTGCAGCTCTGCCAATGTCACGTCCTCATGACCATACGCTTCGAGGAACTGCAAGGCACTCTAGGAAATACAGAAAACAAGAGTTACTGAAATAAACCTACAAGCTGCAGCAACCATACTGCAGTGACCGTTTGTAATAGTAGTGGCCGGCTATGTCAAAGGAAAAGAGCCAGCGTCTTGTTATCAGAAGGTCGCAGGTTCTATTCCCCTGGACTTCATATCGAAGTGTCCATGGGCAAGATATTGAACCTCAAAACTGCTCCTGATGTCCTGGGCACCACCTTGCATGGTAGCCACCGTCATCAGTGCATGAATGTCCATTACTGTGCAAAAGTTTTAGTCAGTCGTGAAAAAATGTGATTTAAAGTGTTAATAGATTATTTTCATCAATTAACAAAATGCAGTGAATGAAAAGAAGCAAAATCTAAATCTAATCAACATTCAGTGCGACTACCTTTTGCCTTCAAAAGACCTCAATTCTTGTAGGTACACCTGCACACAGGTTTTGAAGGAACTCGGCTGGTAAGTTGTTTCATATCCTTGGAGAACTAACCACAGATCTGTGGATGTAGGATTCCTCAAATCCTTCTGTCTCTTTGTCATCCACAACAGACTTGACAATGTTTAGAATCTGGCTGTATGGGGGCCATAACAACAATTCCAGGACTTCTTGTCCTTCTTTACACTAAACATAGTTATTAATGACATCGGCCAATTATTTGCCTCTCTGATATTGCATGATGGTTAAGTAGGGTGACCATAATCTGAATCCCCAAAAAGAGGACACTACTACGCGCCAAAATTTTGAGGGTTTTTCGGGTCAGGTCGAGTGTTTTTTACATGCTTCTAACTCAGTTAAACACATATTCTGAATTCCCAAAAAGACACTTAACCAGGCCTCTTGGAGATACTGAAAAATACTCACACAAAGTTGCGTTTATAAATAATATATTCATTTATCCAGGTCGTTAGAGCCTTTCTTTGCCACGGACACATACTTTGGTCATACAAACTCTGGTCTCTCTACTGTTTTGTTGTATATATTATTATTGTTTATAGTGTATTTTGCATATTTTGTTTTGTTGTGTATATAATTATTGTTTACTGCTTATTGCACACTGTGCATTGTATATATACACTATGTATATATTGCCTTCTATTTATGTTATGAACAAAGTGTTTTATTTGCGGACCAACTACTGCTGTAACAAAATAATTTCCCAGTCTGGGATCATTAAAGTAATTCTATCTATCAGACAGTACACTCTGCTTCCCATTTTTCACGACCCTGGCGAAAACACAGGTACTTTTTCCGCATTTCGTCTGTAAAAGTTTTTCTTTCGCTCACCGGCAGACAGTGCATGCGTGCGTCGCGTCAGTGGCTTTGCTTAGAACTGAGCGGAGGGGCAGAGCAGCAGAGAGCTCTGATGCGCAGTACTGTTTTATAATGAATGAATACACGTTCCAGGGTTCGGCGTGGAACTCCGCCTCTCAGAGTGTGTTTCCAAATGAACCATTTAACGTGTATGGTAAATACAATGGTCTGTGATGCGAAGATAAAGTGCACGCTATACAAAATCAAATCCCCGGACATTTGAAGGATTTTATAAACTCCCCCCGGACAGGCCGGGCAGCCCCCAAAAGAGGACATGTCCGGGTAAAAGAGGACGTATGGTCACCCTAGGTTAAGTATCTGCCTGTATTTCTCAGCATTGAGGAGACCATCAATCCTGACCAAATCTCCAACTCCATTTGCAAAATGCAGCCCCAAACTTGGAAGGAACCTCCAAGTTAACAAACTGCCTTCTGCTACAGCCAAATTCAGTCCTGCTTCCCAGTTTCTATGTTTTCATGCATAGTTGAGTCACTTGGCCTTGTTTCCATGTCAGAGGTATGGCTTTTGGCTGCAACTCTTTCATGAAGACAACTTCTGGCCACACTTCTCCAGACAGTAGATGGGTGTTCCTGGGTCCCACTGGTTTCTACCAGTTCTGAGCTGATGGCACTGCTGAACATCTTCCGATTTCGAAGTGAAATAAGCTTGATGTGTTTTTCATCTGCTGCACAAAGTTTCCCTGGCCGAGGTCTACAATCCTCAACGTTGCCCGTATCTTTGTGCTTCTTCAAAAGAGCTTAAACAGCACATCTTGAAACCGCAGTCTGCTTTGAAATCTTTGTCTTAGAGAGAATCTGCTGAGGTCTAACTACCTTGTGTCTTTTTGCTGTGGTCAGTCTTGCCATGGTGTATGACCTGTGACATGAAACTGTCTTCCACAACCTCACCTTGGTAGCAGACTTGGGCTGTTCCTCAACCAGTTTCAAGCCTCCTAGACAGCTTTCTGTTTCAGTTAATGACAGTGTTGCAACCTACATGTGAAGTTGATAATCATTAGCATCTGTTTGGTATAACTGGTTGATCATACACTGGACTACAATCCTACAAAATCCCTGACTTTGTGCAACTGTACCTATGACAATTGATGCTGGTTGGAAGGGTAGTTACACCAAATATTGATTTGATTTAGATTTTTCTTTTGTTTGCTTACTTTGCATTTTGTAAATTGATGAATATAAACAATTAGTGTTTATATTTTTGAGCATTCTTTGTTTCCAGTTTTTTCACACCTGCCCAAAACTTTTGCACAGTACTGTTTGTATGAATTATTGTTAGTCGCTCTGGACAGCAAGCGTCTGCTAAATGCATAAATGTAGTACTGCAGAAAACTTACAGGTGTGTAGCTGTAGGAGCTGACCAAGGAGTTAAAGTCTTCCTCAGTCAGATCTTTGAGCTGATTCTGCTGTGCACTCATTGTAAAGATCGGCTGTCAACAACAACAACACAACAGTTACAGTACTAATACTGCTAATACTACTGCAACTACTATCAACAACAGCACAAAGGACCATTTTTACTCAGTACAAGTGAGTCAGTGTTGGTCAGACAGTAGAGTGAGTCACTGCAGGTGAACTTACCTGGAAGCCTCCGAGTGTGATGGTCAGAGAGACGTCGAGTGGTCGGTTGACGACTCCGGCGACAGATTTAATGAGTGACATGAAGAGCAGTGGAAACCAGACGATACAGATAAGCAGGAGAACGATCAGACCTCCCATCCCATACTTTACCACCCGCTTCTTCTTCTGACCACGAGGCTGAGGGTACCTCTGGGTACAAATACGTTCAAAAATACATATAAATACATACAGACACTTCTCCTGAACACCAGTCTACGTACAAATACACGGAAATACATGTTAATATGTAAGTACACAGAGACATACTTTCTCGGACTCCCTCCAACACTTTAAGACAAAGCAGTGGGCGTAAACGTCTTCCACACATATCCAAGAGGACAGAGACAGGGTGGTGTCTGTCCACACCCAGTCCATCACCGCCCTTAGTTCCGTCAGGAAGGGAACCAGACGGAAACTGTAAGCACACAGACAGGCAGTCAGACAGGTATAAACAGACAGAAGTAACATATACTAACAGTCAGGGACTTTAATGTAACGTTTGGAACACTATGTTGTTAAAATGTTCATTTTATAACACAGTCTGATGCAAAACTGATGTAGCATCTGACAGGATTGTAAGGTGTAATTTTTAATCTAAATGGTCCAGGCTTATAGTTTTCCCCTGATTTCAGTATTTATACTAATCTAGGCTAACAGTTTCTTTGTGTTTTTGCGGCAAGATAGGCTAACAGTTTGTTTTCTCCCTGATTCTAGTCTTTGTGCTAAACTATGCAAACTGTCGGGTGTGTTTTGGTGTGTGTTGGACTCTGATGGGGACGCACCCCTGAAACAGGAAGAGGTTCAGGTAGTTGTAGCTCTTCGTCAGAAAGTTTCCCAGAACTCGTGTCGGGTAACCAGATCGAATCTGATAGGCTGACAGACCAAAGTAAAGGCATTTCACAAAATACCAGAGCTGAGCCACCAGGTTCTGATTGAAACGCCTGGAGACAGACAGACAGACAGACAGACACATAAATGTCTAAGTCAAACCGCAGCTTTGTTGATTGTCATTGATGAGTTAGCAGGTAAAGATGAGTTACCTCTCAGTGACTGTAGGCAAGATAAAGAACATCCAGAAGTGAATCCCAAAAACCAAAATCACCTGAAAGACCAACTTCCCCAAAACTGTCTTCCTCAAGTACAGAGCCCTGTCTATCACCATGGTACCTGAAGAGAGAGGAGTGGATATTGAGGAAGGTAAAAAGACGGACAGGTATCAGACAGACAGCTGTAGACATACCAAACTGGATCAGAACCATCACCAAGAAAGCTTCAGGAACTTGATCTTCAGAGAGGGAGGAGGTGATGTCTGCAGCTGCAGAGTGTTTCTGGGAAGTTTAAATCAAATTAAATAGAATCAGACAAAATATAATGAAGCTTGAGCAAGTGATGTGTTACTTGATGTCAATTAAACTTTACTCCGAAGGCCCAGAAGCCGAAGACGATGATTATGAAGTCGACAGTGTCAGCGAGGAACATAAGAACGTAAACATCAGTGACGGCACTGTACTCTGGTTGGACAAGAGCTCTGAAAAACTGAAGGGCTGGACGGTAGAGAGACCTACACCTAACACAGTGAGAGTGACAGTGAGAGAGAGAGAGAGGGGGGGTTAGGGTTTCACTTAAGTTAAACACGAAAGTAATAAGTAAAATGATGAAAAGAAGAGCTTCGCTAGACATTTGATAGCTTTGTTTTTAGCATACCTGCTAACAGAGTACACCTGGCATCTAATGGTAAGTTCTCTAAGTTTCTCAAGCAGCAGATCAAACCTGCTGGGCTGCTGAGCTCTGGAGCTCACACTGCCTGAAAAACACATGAAGAAGAAGACTGGTAAAACATCAACAGCACCCAAACAATACTGCATTTATTTCAAGCATATTTCATTGGTGAATATATTTTCTACCACTGATCCAAAGCCCTGTCCCTGTCTTCTATCTCCTCCTTTCCCCAGGCCTGATGGGATCATCCCCGTCATGTGGTCTGATTCGATTGAGGGTCTCCTCCAAGTAGATCATGCTTCAGAATCATCCACAAGGAGTCCACAAATTCATATGCCCAGATCACCTCAGCTGACTTCTGTCAACATCAAGGAGCAGTGGTTTTCCTCTTTGAAATCATTTTACTTGGCAGTCTAAGCAACATCTTCAGTTACAACTCGAAGAGATTCATTGACGCATCAATGAAACAGAACCACGTCATATGCAAAAAGCTGAGATACAATCCAGACGGCGCCATAATGACACTCTCCACACCTGAAATTCAGCTTCAGGTTCTGTTTGTGAAGATTGGATTCTGTGACAGGAAGCTCAACATCCAGTGAGAACATGTTGGAGTTCCTGCTCAGAGTACAGACATAGCGCTCACTGTGATTGTACAAGGGCAGACCTAGCTAAACTCCCATGATCGTCCTGGATCCCTGTGAGAGTTAGGAGCTGGTCAACTGATCAGTGACTAGGATAGAATCCACATCAGTCCTCCTGAATCGGAAGCTTTCCCCGGGAGGCTGACCAGTAAGAAGCTCTGGTGCCTTTTTTAAAAAATGCGAACCACAACCTCAGGTCAGTGTTGACTGTTAAAACAAACTCAACCAATGAGCAAAAAGCCATAAGCTGTCCACACACTGAGTGGCCTGAACAGGTGCACAGAACACTTGTATCAACTAAGTCTCATCCGTTCTCTTTTCTGGGAATTGAGACAAGATGAGCACCAAGTTACAGCACATTATCTCCTCTGTTGGTCTGTTCCCACAGAAGGGAAACTGTTTTTTTGCATTTTGAGATTACATACAGTGTCAATGCAAAGACGCAAGTGTGCATCTATTCACGCTGGGCAATAAGATCATATTTGTATTTCACACCAATTAAAAAATATTCAAGTAGAGCAAAAATTCCTGTAAATCACAGGACATTGTTGTTGTTAACTCAGCTGCTCCAAGCCTCCTGCTCTGGAAGACAGTCGGTGCAGGTCCAGACCTTCTGGAAGAATAAACACCTGGAGTCTAACCCTAACCCTAACCCTTCTGAATAAGTGGGATTAAAAAGGTGATTTCTCTTCACTCCTGTTGATCAGCCTGACTGCAGCAGTGATTCGGAGGTGACCTCCACTGTCAGGTGGTTCTGTTCTGTAATGTTGACTGCTGACTGGAGCTGGAGGGGAAATGGACTTTATTTCATGAACGTAATATTACAGAGAGGAGAGGGGAAAATGAAAAGAGACAACAAGAGTCTTTACATAGTACTGACGACAAACTGACAGGAAACCACTGTGTTCAGGAGGGTTAGATTCTACCTGCTGGAGAGCGCAGTTGGGTGGAGCTGGAGCGTGTCCGTCTCCTGCCTCGTTGCCGCACTGTGTTGATGGCATCAGCCGAATCGATAGTGGTCGCACCATGGGTGGAGTCGGCCTGGTCGTCATGGTGATGAAGAACATCAGTCTCCATGGTAACAGTCTGGTCCCACAGTCCATGGCACTGCAGTGGAGATCGTGGAAGGTGGAATAAATCATGGAGTACTGTATGGTTCTTTACCTTGAGTAAGGCTTGGTGGTATAATTTAGTGTTCTCTACCTTGAGTATGGCTCGGTGATAGAACAAAGCAAGCAGCTGTAGCAGGTCATATAAGACGTAGCCCTCTTTCTTCTCCACCCCCAAGATGTTTGGGGGGTGGAATGGTTTGGCACGGTCTACCTCCAGCTTCTGGTTGAAAGGAAAGAAACCAAACTGGAAGAAATACTTGATGACGATGGTGACCTGAGGACACAAAGAGACAAACAGGTAGACTAAGTGTAACACCTGTTGACAGATGTAACCCTTAAATAAAGTCAGGCAACAGCAGCAGAATAGTGTGCACCTCGGTGTAGATGATAGCTGTCATCCAGAAGGTCTTACTGGGTCGAGGGACGGACAGGGTCGCCCACAAAAACACCAGAACAGGAAGTACCAGTGTCAGGCAGCTGGCCGACACCATGTGGTTCAACACGATGACCAGGTAACACACTGTCTCTGACCTGACAGAAGGACGTGATCATTATCTCAGTAGACATACAGAATGTGTGGAGTTACCTTTGGTGCAGAGCTTACCTTGCTGCTAGGATGTTGTAGAGAGCATAGCAAAGCTGGAGCAGCTGGTGTTGGTTGCTATAGAAATGATCCGATGACTCAAGCTCCTCATTGTAAAAAGTCCTAAAGCACAACATGTGAATCAGCAGCAGCTTATAGGCAAGTGACCTCTGTGACTCACTTGTGACTCACCTGTTCCTAAGCAGTTCGCTGGCTGTCAGCTCCTGAGTGTGAGATGCCAGTGGACAGGAAGTGGACACAGAGTCAGACAGGAAATCACTCCTCTCACCTGGAGTGTGAACCAGCGGCCGCCTCCTGAATCCTGACCCCGCCTCACCCCTTTTAGCCCTGTGTTCCCCCTCTTCCCCCTCCTGCACATCCAGCCCCAGAGCAAGGCTGTAGGAGGGGGGGAGGGTGAGAGAGGAGGGGGTGGACAGGGAGGAGGCACTGGGGAAGGTATGAGCTTGTTGTTTGTCCACAGGAAGTTGCTGGTTTGATTCTCCACCACTGTTAAAACCGACAGAGACAAATACATAATACTAAATGACTGAGCTAATGCTGTGCTAATGCTAAGCTTAAGCTATGCTTATTTTCTGAGGCAACAAACTGCAGAGTTTACAACTATGGGTTAGGCATGCTTACATGACTCCACTACATCAGATGTGTCAAGACAAAAAGACTCCTGTCTGTCCATGTGTCTGTTCTTTTGATTTATATATAATGTTAATAAATGTTAATATTGTTTAGGTTCCTTCAGAAGAAGCCTACCTGTGAGTCCGACTGATGTGTTCTTCCTCTGAGGATGATGAACAGGAAAAGGACTGGACTCTTGCCATCCTCAACAGTTTTGGTCGGCATCTTTGGTAGGTTTTAGCAACCAAGCATTCCGGGTATTCCTCACCTTTAACTTCCATGGCTGGATCACCTTCTGCTGAGGATGCAGCCACCAAGGTTTCCTGTTGTGATACTGGTCCTGGTTCATCAGGACCATCAGCTCCTAAAACTGTTTCAGGTCCTAGTTCTGGTTTATCTGGATAATCTCCTCCTGGTTCATTTTCTGGTTTCTCCTCTGCTGACTGACCTGCTTCTTCTTCATCCGTATCAGGACTCAATCCACCTTCCTCTTCCCTCCCAATATCGGTTGAGATCTGTAGCTCGGCCTCATGGGTACTGTAGTCCAAGCCTGACTCTCTGGAGCTTTTCATCATCTGTTCTTGGTAGTATACATGGATCGCCTCTCTGGTGGGAACATTACCCTGGACAAATAACAATAAATCAACCTCACTGATGCAGCCATGGCAGACATCTCGGTTGTAGATGCAACACTTCTGTAGTCCTGGGTATACCTGCTTGGCCTGCTGCATTAGCATGCAGTGCTCCATGCGGAGGACGGTGGAGATCGCAATGTGTTCCTGACATAGACCTCTAAGCCAGGCAGTCAGAGAGTCCAGCAGAGCCGACAGCAGAACCCAACAGAACCGCAGTGTGTTTGAGAACCGACGCAGCACCGTGTCTGAAAAACATGACAGCTGATGATGATGTTACTCATCCTTATTGTTAACATTGTTATAGTGAGAGTGAAGGTCTTAATCTACACTCAGTTTTATTTTATCTACTAATTCTTCTCAGCTTGTTATAGATTTTTATGACGTTTTAGCAAATTTGTGCCCAGTTTACAATCTGCCTATTAACGTGAATGCATTAAAATCAACTTTAAATACACTCCAGAAAAGTCACTATACACATGGTTAAATAAATAACTAAATAGTTTAAAATAGTTATTGATCCGATATGAATGACAATTGAACTGGAGCATGTAACTCTTAACTCTGAAACAGTAATGGACCAACAGTGTGTTTGTAGTTTCAACAAGGATCTTACAAAGACATACAAATGTAATGACACCAAACACTGGTGGACCTTCTACCTGGTCCCTCCTCTGTGTCTTCCTCCTTGTCCTGCTCTTCGTTCTCCTGCGTCTCCTCCATCACTTCCATAACTCCGGCTGCTGCACAGAGGGAGGAACTGTTACACTGATACGCAGATAACACACCACTCTACATTCATGATGAGTGGATCACATGCTTAATTGTTAAAGGGAGAGACGACTGGTGTTTGTCTGTTGGGGTCATATTATTTCATTGACATTATGTCTGTGATATCACAATATGCTGTATATTACTTAACATCTGGAGGCAGCAGTACAGACTCGTGAACATGTTTCACCTTCAGTTTTAACTCATACGAGGAACTCTGCTGACCAATTTTCTATTTCATGTTACTTTTTAACTTTAACGTTTTATCACTCAGTGAATTTCTTTGAATTGTTTGAATGTGTTTTTGTTTTGGTCGATGAAACACATTTGTTGGGTTAGGGTTATACATATTTGATGTCTTGTAACTAATAAAAACAATCCCAGTCTTTCCAGGCTCAATCACTGTGGTGAAACCTCACTAGTGAACCTGAATATAACTAACTGAATGAAAAATTAGATCAGCTTATGATCTGTAAAACCTTAGCTTCTTACACATCTTCACCGTTCAAATCCTTTATCAGCTGCTACAACAAAGAAAAGAAGATCTTTTATATCTCCAATAAATCCTCATGTTTCATTCTGAGCAGCTCGGCAACCACGGGCTGACCACAGTCCAACACTGGGCTGATCACAGGCCGCTAGACATTCCAGTGTTTTTAGTGAGATGTTTGATGATGTAAACGAGAAGCCCACAGTTTCTCTGCTTCATCTGAACCATGGTTTACATCAGAAAAGTGTTTACAAACTGAAGGCAACCTTCATCCAAACATCCTTCTCTGTTTATCTCTGCAGGAGGAAACCCTCTCCTCTTCCTCCTGATGACCTCCTGCCCACCTCCTCTCTTCTCTTCTCTCCTGTTCCTTCGTTCCGACGACTTTTTCTTCCACATTTTCTTCTGGTTGTTGCGAGCTCTCATCGCTGTTCTGGAGTCTGTTATCCAGGCATGATAGACAAACTGAGAGAGAGAGAGAGAGACCAACAGGTGAGAGCAACAGACAGACAGATCAGAACTTTGAGTCTGTTTTTGACACTCCTGATCTCCTCTTCTTCCAGTAGGACGTACTGCTGTCTTTTAACCACCATCATCATGAGACCAAAGTTTGAGAATATATTGACAATATTTCCTCTGACCTAAAGAATCCATAAGCTCCGACTGTCCTCTGTAGACTGGTGTTGTGACAGTATCTTCAGTCTGATTTGTGGTCAGTGATGAATTTTCAACATAAAAGTCTGTCAACACTTTCCTTTCGTGTCACTGTTTTTATGTCGGACACTTTTTATTGTTATTTGGTCAAATACAAGTAGTAAGTAGTTGGAAACACGGCGCAGTTCTTTAATTTTTGTTGAGCAACACTGATTAACAGGGTGTCCTACCATTTCTTTGTTTAACTTCCTTTGTTCACCATATCATAGTTAGTTTTATTAGTTTGGTTTTTAAATGCCTCTTTAAAACTCAAGAGGAGCAAATTGAGATCTCTGACTGCCCCCATACTGGTTTCTGATGACTTTGAGAAATATTGTATTTATTACATTTTTAAGATGATATCGAAACACTCACATATCTTCTCTAAGTGACTTTAGAGAGACGTTCAGTTTCTGTGAAGCACTTTGTGATCTTGTCTTAAAAAGTTTGATATGAAGATAAAGATAATGAATTTTTAAAACAATTTATCAGTAGATTAAGTTAATCTACTATAAATAGCAACAACTGGATGCCCTCAGGTTGTCGGCGGTATTCTAAAGATGGTCCTGCTGAGGACTCCTTAACACCTTCAGCATTTTGTCTCAGGTGACAGGTTCAAACCTGGAAGGCTGATTTCTCAGGTAGCGCCTTCTCCATCTTCTCCTCTTCATCCTTCTTTTCCTCATCCTCCTCCTCCTCACTGTCTGTCTCAAAAAGGTAGTAGTCACCACTCCTCACCACTGCAGGCAGATAGACAGACAGGTATTTGAAACACCAACTAGTGCAGATAAAATGGCTGTGAATGTGCTGAAGAAGTTAGCTTTCAGGCATTTCTGTCATAAGGTTATGTGGCTCACATTTTAAAAGATCCTGTTTTAACACAATTAACAATGTTTTCTGAAAAAAATCAAAACTGTGACACACAAATTAAAACAATAATGAAAACCCTGAAAATAAAGTGAAATAAGTCTTAAAAAGTAGAATTACTTTGCCTCCAATCAGACAATCACTTGAAGATCAGTATCAGCAAAAACATTTAGCCTATTGCTGTATGTGTGTTAGTGTGTAAATTAAGATTGCTTGTCTGTGTCATGTTTGGTCAATAAAGCTGATTCTGAAAAAAAACCTAGATGCATCATCACGGTAGATCTCTACTATCACCACAGACCATCTCTATTAACACCACAGAAGATCAGAAGATTTGGAGAAACTCCCTCCAGGCTTTGTTGAGATAGTGTGGTACAAATGTACCTCGGACAGACTACAGTTAAAACAAATAGCTCCTCCAGTTGCAGCTATCATCGACAGAGAGACAAAATAATGATTAAACAATCAATGAATCACCACAACCTGCTACCTGTGTTCCCTCTTTCTACTGCGTCACCTGACTTCCTAAGACCTTCCGGACAGAGAGCCTTGAGGGCTAACTTCTCCCATTAACATGTGGGGGACTGATGATGTCAGAGGTCATGTGACTCACTTGAGGCGTGGTTTACCCAGGGTCTCCACCACTCTTTCTGCCCCTTCTTTTTTTCTTGACCTAATAATGAAAACATGAAAATTAAAAGCAACAGAACACACAGCTGTGTTTGTAACACTGATACAAGGCAACCGCACTTTGCTTACACACCATCAGTATGGAAGCTGTCCTGGGTCAAACTGAACATTTTCTCTTTTCCTCTGCGGAACTTCTGCTGTCGAGATTTAATCCTCTCCATCCTGCAGGAAATACAGAAACAGGAAGGGGTTCAGAGGCCAGACCAGTTTGAGTGTCCAGGACAGGTTTTTCCATAAACAGCTGGTCTTGGACAGGTGTTTCCATTAACGCCTGGTTGAGGACAGGTGTGTTCTGCTTGAACTTGTGAAAGTGTCATGGGTATTTTGATTCAGACTTGTCTTGGCATCGAGCCTGTTAGGACTAAGTCATAACTGTTTGGACTTGGACTCGACCTGACTGGTCCTGACTGCAGATGTGTTTGTGTCTTACTGTCTCTTCAGCAGGTCCATTGACGTCTTCTCCACCTCCAGTCTAGCTCTGACAGCTTTCACTGTGGAGGCCTCGAAGAGCTCCGCCCCCCTGCAGCACACACACATTAACACCATGTGACTATGTGTGTATTTATGTGTGTGGTTTGACGTGATTGTGAGTACATACCGGGAGGCAAGCAGTTGCGTATTTTGCAGGTCCAGGACCACATACAGGAAGTAGTGACTCCTGAAGACTCTCCTCTGCAGCAACAGGAAACAGAAACAGACGCCGTCCCAGATGATCCCTGCTTCATCACTCGGCAACTCACACTGTTTACTGCTCTGCTGCTCCGCTGCAGGACAGAACGCATACACAAACACCAACACGTCAACAGGCAGACAGACAGGCAGACAGACAAGCAGGCAGGTTGTTTGTCTGAAGCTCTACTGCTCTTCACCGTTTTGACTTGATGGTTTGACTGCCACTTGTCTCTGTATCAGTCTTTGAATCGGACTTGCAGGTGGATGGGTTAGACAGAGAATTACACAGAATTTTAGACAGTTAGACAAACAGGTAGATACGCAGGTGGTTTACATACGTTTGGTGTATCCTTTGATGGTGCAGGCCAAACTGAAGAGCTGGATCAGCCAACAATGATTCAATACCAATGACTTAATGAACCCACAGGCCAGGATCTGCAAACAGACAGTGAGACAGACAGACAGACAGACAGACAGACAGACAGACAGACAGACAGACAGAGAGAGAGAGAGAGCTACTGAAAAAGTTAGACATTAACAGTTTTTACAAAAAATAGAAAAAGCACCAGTATAGGCTAAATTAAGTGTCTTCCTTTACTGGTTGAATGAGACATACCTCTTGGTTATTTGTTTAGGGTTCTTCCATTTTATTTAATAATATTTACGCAGCAGCACTCCTTCCCCACTTCCTCCCCTCTTCCTCCTCATGCTCCTCCAGCTCCTCAGTTAATATCAGTGTTTTTGCTCATATGCAGTCAAACAGTTTCCTGTGGGACCACAGGTCAAAGACCACAGACCTATCTTAGAGAAGATGAGAGCCTCTGTTTAAACAACGAGAACTAGGTTGCTTTCAACTCCCTCTCAAAGGGAATGGGAGATGACAATTTGATGGTTTAATTTATGTTACTCCCAAAATGCACCATTAAAAATTAAGAGTAATTTCACCTTCCACTTTATTTTGCACCCAGATTATTGGCCGTTTAACTTTCAAAATGGAGTTGGACATGGACTTTAAACCACGTGCTGCAACTCGTATGGAGCACTCTGTGGTGATGATGATGATGATGATGATGGTGGTGATGATGATGACACCTTTGACTTTGCTCCGGCCCACAATTGAAACCACATTTTTATGTATGCAGATAAAACCGCAGTGATAGTTCCAGACAATGTTTTGTCTGGCATGGTGGTGCTCTAAAAAAAAAGTTTCTCTCTTAACACCAGCGAGACCAAAGAGCTGATTATTGACTTCAAGAAGTTGACAATGGTCACACTCCACTTTTCATTACTGGAAAAGTGGGTTACCCTACCAATACCACAGCACTGGTAATGTAGGCACAACAGTGGCTATATTTTCTGTCATCGAAAAAGAAAGTCAACTTAAACAAAGATTGGCTTGTTACCTTCTACCACTGCAACTTTGAACCACATGGTATACAAGTGGTACTGCTGCAGAGAGACAGGTTCTGCAGTCGGTCATTACCGGCCCCCAAACAGTCATTAGAGCACAACTACCACCTCTTGGTCCATCTCCACACCCCTGACATTGCCTTTCACTCTCCTGCTCTCTGGGTGGCGCTATAGTTAATGAGACTGAGGAGTCGTTTCTGTCACAGAGCAATAAATCTCTCCATCAATCTCTACAGTCAATACGGATTGTGAATTATATTTTGACTGTGAAATATATTTTAATAGTTTTAAGTTACTGCACCAGTTGCACATTATATATTGGAAGAGCTGCTAATGTCTTCCCCAGCAGCTCACCTCAGTGTGTTGACAGACATCTACAAATGTGTTGTGCACAAACAACAAACGCAATGTCTCGAACTGCTATTCCTATTTTTACTATTCTTTTAATATTTAATATTTTCTATACCTATAAAGGTTTATCGTTATCATTACGATAAACCTTTATAGGTATAGAAAATATTAAATAAAAAGGTTTATCGTTATCATTACGATGATGAATATGATTATGCATCTTACCGACAGAATATTCTTCATGGTGATGACAAACACATTGTAGCCAATCAGACAGTCCCAGTACACCAGGATGGATTTGACTGGTTTCAGCAGCAGGTCTCCGCCCACCAACAGGAAGTAGAAACATGCCACCAGGTAACCCATACAGAAAATACTGATCCTGAAAGAGGAAGCAGAAACATGCCACCAGAGAACCCATACAAAAGATACTGATTCTGAAGGAACCTCAAAAAGTGACTTAAAAAAGAGGGAAGGGTCATCACATCACTGAATCTTCTCGTAGAGGATGTATAGAAAAATGTATATATTGAAGCCAAAACTCTGAGAAGAATCGACTCAGAGACAGGGTTGCAAAAAGTGGGTTCTGTTTATTTCTGGGCTGACTGAGCATTTTTATCCTCAGCTGTTTACACAGTGTCTTCTTGATGATCTGGACCATCACCAAAATTTCAAGATGATCTTTGCCTTATTGTTCCGTATCTTTCCCCAATTATCATGTAAGTCCCAGTAATCGTCCCAAAGCTTGTGTGCATGTTAACTCATGCATGTATGTGTGTGTGCTGTTCTGTTTGCTGAAATCATGCGTGTCAATTTGGTGTGTTTGGTACCAGACTGTGGTGACAGCTGCATTGAAGTCAATGGCAGATGATAGAGACAAGCAGGAGCTTTTCCTGCACAACTCCCCAACACAAGGGGACAAAAATGTGCTGATTTAAAAAATAGGTGTTCTTTCATTCTTTGTCAGAAGTCATAAGATGTACATATGTTGGGCTGTAGTGTGCTTCTCCATTATCTCCCATTGACTTCAATGAGCCTGTCAACACAGTCTGGAACCAAAGATTCGGTGATGTAATGACCCTCCCTTTTTTTTGGTTTCCTCGCCTAGAAGAGGAAGTAGTCGTAGATAGAAGTGGATGCACAGGTGTATCCTTTGCAACCTTACAGGTTTTACAAAAACTCAGACGTAGTCCTTTACTGGATCCAGAATATTTCAGTCTTTTTTGTTCTTTGAATCCAAGATTCTGAAATTCAGGTACCTGTATCCACGCCTACTCACCTGGTGGTCCCAGTGATGAAGATGATGGTGAGAACGAACCAGAACATGTAGCTGAAGATGATCACTTTCATCATGTCCAGGTAAGACCTGTACATACAGAGGTCAAAGGTCAGACAGGTAAACAGATGGATAGGGAGACAGGCAAGCAGTCAGTGGGGGGAGCTTACCTGCACATCATGAAGTCGGGGACCGTGCTGAGACGGAGCCGTCTGATTAGATCAGACATGTGTCCCTCATCTTCGTCCAGCTCACAGTTGTCTCCTGCGAGGATCTGAACCGATGCCTGGACCTCCTCCTCAAACACCTGCAGCTGTTGGGAGGCACCTAGGAGGAGCAGGAAGTCATCTGCAAAATCAAGAAACACACAACTGTAACAGATATCATGATGTCATCAGTCAACATTTGACATGTTCAGGTTTTACCTTGAAATTAATCCACAACTTTAGATTTTACTAAATGTTTAGATCCAATAATTTTTTATAAATCAAAAACCTGGATTTTCAGATTTTGTCAAAAAAACATAATTAATCCTAAATTTGTTGAGAGGACCAAGATTTATTTCTGAAATGACAAGTTCCATTATAATTTATCACATGATTTAATTAATCAACCCTAACCCGCCACAATCTGAGGTTAATCCAAACGTTTGTAAATATATAAATGATGAAAGTATAATCTGACACTCAGTCATTTAAAATGATACAGTAATAAGATGAGGCCTGTGATTTTCTTTTTTCAATCATGAGTTTTTCTTCTTTACTCCTCCAAGAATCGACAGGGTTTGTGTGTTCCTGACCCTGGGTGCTAGGAAGCTCAGGTGTTCGGGTACCAAGGGTCTCCCAAAGTAAACTAGTCCCAGTCAGAATTACAGATTCTCGGACCCCACATGAATCTGCTGAGAAGGAACTTCAGAAGCTCACCCAGAACAGAACAAGGCAGAACTGTCACCTGGGAGGAGTTGGATCAGGTAGACCTGATAAACCTGAACATGTAGTGAAGGTGAACCTGGACCTTGTCTGAAGAAAGACCTGGTCAAAAGGTCTTCAACTTCCATGTCCGGAAGATTTTCTCTTACACTCTAATATAAAGAACTAACTTTTTTCCACATTTATGTCACGGTTCAGACAGAACTGAGCTGAGCACTGCTGACATATACCTGAGTTTCCGCCACATCAATGTGAAGAAAAAAAAAAAAGATGCTGCCAGCGTTTGAAAGACCAAAGAGTGAATGAATGAGACAGTCCACGATAGTCCCGCCTGAAAAAGAAATCTGCTGAGTCTATTATCATTGGTCATTAATGAGCGGTGCGGCTGTGGAGACGCCGCACATTCGATTGTTTGGATTTCAAGTTTGATAATGAAGAGAGTGTTAAAATACTTTGTTTCTATTTATTTTTGCATATATATTTATAATCAATTATGTCAATGGATTTCATTTGGCAGTTAACTACAATTTATTATGATTGTGTAGACCCATGATTGTGTAATGAGACTGAGTTTGAGAATGTATTTGTGTTAATCATTAATTTAAATTACTTGATTATCGATTAAAATTGTGATTGTCATTCATGAAATGTAATTCAACATATTAATTTAGTAACCTTTTGTATATCTGTTCCTTTATGGCTTGTGTTGAAGGTTAAAAACCTGAACCCAGTTCTGCTCTGGCAACAGCGCCGCATGTAGCTCCTCCAAATTTGTGTTTTTTTAATTCAGATTTTTTACGACTCTGTTGCTGAAACACATACTGCTTAGGGCAGAAATAGTGTCATCATCAGCTCACAGGACTAGGAAATGGACAAATGGTACTAAGGCTGGCAAAACAATGATAAATCAGACATAGAGCAGGACTACAGCTGGATGAGATGAGAAGGACTATGAGTGTATCACATCGATGCTCGAGGCTCCCACACTTGAGGTGAAGATGCTGACCACATCATCATCATCATCACCCTCTTGTTGCTGTTGTTAACATTAACCTAGATGCAGATTCATGCGTTGTGTTTTCTGTGTGTTTCTGTATATATGTTCTGTAATATGAAGAAATGTACAAACTGTCATTCTGTTGTGCAACCCTTTGTTGTATAATGACAAATAAATGACATTGAACCATGTAGGTGTGTAAACTAACTACAAAAGTAAAATGTGATTAAATTATTCCTTTATATTCTGGATGTTTTTCACTTTTCATGCTAGATGATGATGATCTTACAAAGGAGGAAGAGTGGGTTTGGTGGGGTCAGGTGATCGGGGAGGAAGAGCCACTTCACCACATTTGAGTCCACATTGGAGGATGGAGGTCTCCAGGGATAATCTGAAAATACAACAGAGCTGCTGCTTTGACAAAAACATAAATATTTTCCTAAATTGTCACATTTAAATCAGATTGAAAAATAAAAATTAACAAAAAAAAAATTTGTAAGAAATGTTTTAATTCCAAACTCAGAAATCAAGTCTTTGCTTAGCACAGAGACATGAAGCAGAGAGAAACTCTTCTGGATCCATCAGGGGAGAAAACACTCTGTCTTCCCACATGTTTTTTAATCTTTAATCAGAATAAAAGCCTTATACATTTTCTAAGACCGTTTGTGGACTAAATTGTGGAGTAAATAATTCCAACAGGAAGAGATCAGTTGAGTTTGTACCTTTGCAGGCAGCAGGAGGGAATCCAATACAAAGCACATACTGGAAACACAACACCCCTGACAGGAAATAGCAGTACTTGGGCCAAACTGAGGCGATGCGCTTCCTGCTGCGACATGATAAGATGGTGATGAGACCAAGGGCATGGCCTACAGCAAACAGATCCATTCGTTGACCAATCACATTCACAGCCAACAGGAAGCATGTCTGCGGAAGAGTGCGGGAATGTTTAAAACAAGAAAGTGATTATGTCGCGGGGTCCTACTTCAGACTCCTCAAAACATAAAGACTAATGGCGTAGTCGAAAAAGCTATAGCAACAGTCCACTTAGTAAACCAGCTTCCCAAAGTGCAAACAGTGCAAATATCTAAACAAGGGGGGGGAAAAAAAGGTAAATAAATAAATGTACAAGATGAACAGAATAGCACCGAAAATTTAGTCCCTCAATGACTCAGTGTCTTCCAGATAGATAACAGACAGAAGAAAAAAAAATCTTTCCTCTGTAACAAACCAAGACTGATTTCACAACTAACTTATAACCCTCCCCTGGACAATTTATTGACATGAAATACCCTTTTTTTTTAAAAAGATTTTTTGTGGCATAAACACCTTTATTAGCAGTAGACAGTGAGGAAACATGGGATAGAGAGGGGGATGTGACATGCAGCAAAGGACCTCCAGCCGGAATCGAACCGGGGTCAGCTGCGTTTATGGCATGCGCTCTAACCACTCCACCACCTGCGCGCCATGAAATACACATTTAACCATTTTATCAGGCAGAGAAAACAATTGCAGCTCATTTAACACTGATGTCTTTTAATCATACATTTCCCATTGCTTCCTAAATAGAGACCCCTAACCCCAAACAAGTCAACTGGCAACAAAATCCATTGCAAAATAACAAACCTATTCATGCTGATGACATGACCCCCAAAGGCACGAAGTGCTCTTTTTAAAAGGAGGAAGTTGTTACAACCTTGTTTTGCCAGTCAAACTTATGAATGGGAGATGACAAGATGGCCGTGCAGTGTTTCATCAAAGGGTTAATGTTTGTGTGAATGTGTGTGTACAGGAAACAGCAGAACCACCAGGTGTGCACCCGTGACCCTCCTGAAACAGTTAAGGAGAGAGGGATAGTTGGGAGGTGTTTTAAATACTTGTGAACAGATGGGAGAAATGTGTGGCGTGTATGTATGTGTGTGTGTAGGTGTAGGTGTTTGCGCTGCCTGCAGCCAGCTGCAAAACGGAGAAATGCGGTGTGTGTGAACGTGTGTGTGCTGCCCACAGTGAAAGAGCTGCTCAGTCACAGATTAGCTTAATGCTATGCTAACATGTGTGCATCTCACCTCCAGTCCAAACTTGTAGAAGAAGTAGTTGAGGAAGTACTTCATGCAGCTCAGCATGCCATCGTCCAGGTGACGCCTGGTGATTTCATGAAATAACGTTCTGGTGGGGGGCGGGATTTGGTTATGCCGGAGACGGTAGAGCTCCTGGTGTCTGTAAATGGTCACCTCGAAGGCTAACAGCGCTAACATCATCAGGTTATACTGTAGAGACAGGTTAGCATAACGCTAAGTTATCAGAGCTAACAGAGCTGATTAAAGTCAAATTGGTTGTAGTGTCACTCGTGTTCTTTGTGATGTCACTCCTCACCCTCAGGTAATCGAGCAGTTTTCCGTCTGTTTTTCGAAGCCCCACCCACTGGGCGGGGTCAACTGGACCAGAGTACAAAAGAGAGCAGGACAAGTCGGTGCTGGAGTTACCTGGCTGCAGGGAGACAGACAGGTTGTTGCTGCAGTTTGTGAAAAGTAAAATATTAGATATAGAGACGATGACTGGTTGCTCTATTTAATACAATAAAGGGGAACTAGTGATTGCAGAGGCAATCCAGTCTTCATCAGGGCTCCAAACAAACACCACCATGTGGCCCAACCTGTTTGTAGCCACAGCCAATAGGAGGCGCTCACATGACCCTGATAATGACATAACTGTTTGGCTCAGTGGTTGGTTGGTTAGGACCCAAAATCGGACACAAGAACAGGGAATTGAACACACCAAGGATTTACTAAAAGAAGTTAGAGAGTAGAGGTGAGCTCCAGCTCAGGCTATTGGCTCTGCCACCAGTGGTGTGCACAGACTTTTTGAAGGGCAGGGGCGAAAAGAAAAAAAAGGGCACATACAGCGCGTTCTCGCCACTGAAGAGGGCACTAAGTTACGTGTGTTGCCAAGGGCACTTAAGACATGTTTATATGTTATACAAATAGCACATTATATAGCCTTAAAACAGACTAACTAGACAGACTACTCAAGTTAATTTGTAGTTAGGATCAGCATCTAGCATCCATCCATAAAAGTCATTGCAACAGTAATGTTTCATAGTATTTCTTGGTCTTAATAGTCGTCTGGAGTTTAGTGTGTTTCCTTCACCCAATAGGGTTTTGTGATAAAAACACAGGGAACAATACACATTTAAAATATTTATTTGACACCTCAAAAGAAACAAACTATGATGAAGCATGGACATACAGTGGCTTGCAAAAGTATTCACCCCCCTTGAACTTTTCCACATTTTGTCATGTTACAACCACAAATGTAAATGTATTTTAATGGGGTTTTATGTGATAGACCAACACAAAGTGGTGCATAATTGCATAACTTTATCCCTGACCTGTCCGGTGTGTTCCTTGGGCTTCATGATGCTGTTTGTTCAACAATGTTCTCATCACTTCACAATTATGCACCACTTTGTGTTGGTCTATCACATGAAATCCCATTAAAATACAACTACGATTGTGGTTGTAACGTGACAAAATGTGGAAAAGTTCAAGGGGGGTGAATACTTTTGTAAGCCACTGTATATGTTTCCAACTGAGCTGTGCACTTAAAAAGGCATTTTAAAGAAAAGCATTTAAAAAAATTAAAATAGAATAACAAATCCCAAATGCTTAGCCTGGCGGGGGGTCAACTTAAACCTGGCGGAAACCCTGATATGCAATGCTAACCCCACTTTTAATTTTACTGGCTAGCTTTAAAAAGCTTTTCCCACAAGACTTAGCAAGGCTAGCTCCTCAGCCTAGACTTAAACAAGTGATAGGCATCTCTACCTAATAATAGCACTTCCAGGCTACATACACTAGTATTTAGTAATGTAAAATTGGTAACTTAATAGACAGTTTGCTATATTAGCTACCTACCTCACACATCAGTAGGATGCAGGGTTGCACCTCAGTCAGTATTAAGTCCCCACTGACATGTGACCATTTGAGAGAGAGTGTGTCTAAAACTGAATACTTAAAAGGATGGAATGGACTTATTTTAACAACGGGAATGTGTTTTTAAAACTTCAGTTACCATTTATCTAGTTGCCATCAATGTATTCCATCATTTACTAAATACAATGAATCTAACTGACTGAAATTGTAAAATGAAAATAAAATCTAGAAAGTTTATTAGCCCATTGGCCATTTGCAAAAAATAAATAATAAATTTAAAAAAAAAAAAAAACAGAAAATATGGGATAATGGCCATACAAAGTGTATTGAACATAAACAGGGTTTAACTTGTTGACACCATAAAATGACTCTGGGAAAGCTTGCCTTAATTGCCTTAATTGGAATCAATATTCTCCATCCAATGGCAGCAGTTTAGTGTGTTTTTCCACCCAAGAGAGCACTTAAGCACGCATTTATACCACCCAAGACTAGAGGGCAAGTTATCATGTTTTGCCAACCGGGAGTGCACTTAAACTTGTTTTAATCACCCAAGAGAGCAATTAAGTGTTTTATTTTCATCCAAGAGGGCAGTTTAAGGTGTTTTGCCAACGAGAAGGGCACTTAAAGATGCCCTTTTGCCACCCAAGTGGACAGTTTATCATGTTTTAACCAGCCAAGAGGGCAGTTTAGTGTTTTTTCCACCCAAGAGGGCAGTTTAGTGTGTTTTGCCAACCAGGAGGGCACTTTAGCATGCATTTTTGCCTCCCAAGAAGGCACTTTAGCACACATTTTTGCCTCCCAAGAGGGCACATTAGCATGCGTTTTTGCCTCCCAAGAGGGCAGTTTATCATGTTTCAACCAGCCATGGGGGCAGTTTAGTGTGTTTTTTCCACTCAAGAGGGCACTTTAGCGCACGTTTTTCCCACCCAAGAGGGCCGTTTATCATGTTTTAACCAGCCAAGGGGGCAGTTTAGTGTGTTTTTTTCCACCCAAGAGGGCAGTTTAGCGCGCGTTCTTTAACAACTGGGCCACAAGGGGGGGCGACCGCCGGCACTGGCTGGGTGCATGGAGGGTCATGCTCAGGAGCTGCAGAGAGTGTCGGCTTGTAGGATGCTGGGCAGCAGGTTGGCTTGGTAAGGCTTAGGGAAAGTACGAGTTGCTTACAAGTACTCTCGAGCTAACTGTGTGGACCCTATACCACATCAAACTAAAAAAAACTTCTGGCAGCGCAACAAGTGCTCGGGCGTTTCAGTCGGTGTTGATTACCACAATGCGCAGCAGGTGTTTGTGTGAATGTCAGAGGCTCTGGTCAGAGAGAAGCCCCGCCCAGCCTCTCCTCTGTAACACACAAGCAATAAAACAATCGTAGCCAAAGCCCCAATATGACCACACCAGGTGAAACACACTAAAGTTAAAGAAGCAATGAAACAACTATAGAAGAGATTACACAAAAGGTGGATATGGGTCATGTGAATACCTCTTATTGGCTGTGGACACTGTACAGCTGGGGCCAGGTGTTGTTTGAAGACCTGACGAAGACCTGATGAAGACCTGATGTCTGAAACATGTTGGCTTTTGTAATGATTTAGCCAGAATAAAGGCTTTTTAATATTTCCGGCCTCATGTCTTAATATTCTCTTCTTAGGAGTGCCTAAATATATGGGACGTCCTAGAGAAAGGCGGACGGACAGGTTAGACAGGGTTACCATGGTGCAGTTGGAGGAGTATCTGGTTGGTTGGACGACGTTGAGTTGGTACAACATCTTACAGACGGTCACCACACATGTCCAGACTGTACACATTCCTGACAGCAAGGGACGCCACGGCCTGCATGGCAGAGCCACGGCCACACACAGCACGAAGAGCAGGTTAAATACACACACCTGAGGAGAGACAGACAGGGTTAACACACACACCTTAGGGGAGACAGACAAGTTCAACACACACACCTGAGGAGACAGAGAGAGAGACAGGCTCTGACCTCCTTCACAGAGACCCAGATGATGTAGGAGGAGACGATCTTGACGATGTGCAGTTCCAAGAGCCACCAGAGGAGGTGCTGCAGGCGCTGCAGAGACAAGAGGAGGCGCAGGAACAAAACAGAGAGACGATCCACCACCAACCTCCAGGAGACCAGCACTGAGGAGGGTTAGAGTTAGGAGTTAACTTCCTGTTTAAAACTCAGCTGTCACAGGTGCAATCATGATGACGCAGTGAGTTTACCTGCCATGGGGTCAGACAGGGTTTCCCCATCAAACATACAGGAATACTCCTCCTCCTCCTCTTCCTCCTTCTTTATCCACTTCTCCTCTGTCTCCTCCTGTCTCTCCCTCTGTCCTCCTCTCTTCTCCTCCTCAGGGAGGAGTTGAGGAGCTCCACCAGCAGACAGGTCAAACAGGCTGCCGTCTGAGTGGACCAACCTGCCATTACAAACAGAGGATATCTGGTCGCTGATTGGACAGGAGGATTTTACATGTTGTTGACCTGTGACCAGCAGATAGGTGTGTGTGAGTGTGTGTCTGTGTGTGTGTGTGTGTGTGTGTGTGTGTTACCTGGTGATGGTGCTGTTGTGTGTGTCCACAACAGTCTTCAGGTCAGTCAGCTGCAAGAACGGCTCATGGAAGTAATGCAGGTGTACGATACACACCTGCAGAACAATAGTAGGTCAACATTCACTGAAACACAGCAGAAGAAAAAACAATCATCAAACTGATGTTCTGTAAGAACGTGTCTGAGTACCAGGAGGAAGGCAGCTGGGATGAAGATCTTTGTGAAGAGAACGGGAACTGAAAACTTCTCCAACCCCACATCCTCCAACCTGGAGAGACAAGGACACCATAGAGACAGTACAGACAGTAGAGACATTACAGACAGTAGACATTACAGACAGTAGAGACGGTAGACATTACAGACAGTAGAGACAGTAGAGACATTATAGACAGTAGAGATAGTAGACATTACAGACAGTAGAGACAGTAGAGACATTACAGACAGTAGAGATAGTAGAGACATTAAAGACAGTAGAGACGGTAGACATTACAGACAGTAGAGATAGTAGACATTACAGACAGTAGAGATAGTAGACATTACAGACAGTAGAGACAGTAGAGACATTACAGACAGTAGAGATAGTAGAGACATTAAAGACAGTAGAAATGGTAGACATTACAGACAGTAGAGACAGTAGAGACATTACAGACAGTACAGACAGTAGAGACATTACAGACAGTAGAGATAGTAGACATTACATACAGTAGAGATAGTAGACATTACAGACAGTAGAGCATTACAGACAGTAGAGATAGTAGACATTAGAGACAGTAGAGATAGTAGACATTAAAGATAGTAGAGACAGTGAAGATTAAAGACAGTAGAGATAGTAGACATTACAGACAGAAGAGATAGTAGAGACATTACAGACAGTAGAGACAGTAGACATTACAGACAGTAGAGACAGTAGACATTAACGATAGTAGAGACAGTAGAGACATTACAGACTGTAGAGACATTACAGACAGTAGAGATAGTAGACATTACAGACAGTAGAGATAGTAGACATCACAGACAGTAGAGACAGTAGAGATAGTAGACATTACAGACAGTAAAGACATTACAGACAGTAGAGACAGTAAACATTACAGACAGTAGAGATAGTAGAGACATTACAGACAGTAGAGACATTACAGACAGTAGAGATAGTAGACATTACAGACAGTAGAGACATTACAGACAGTAGAGATAGTAGACATTAAAGACAGTAGAGACGGTGAAGATTAAAGACAGTAGAGATAGACATTACAGACAGTAGAGACATTACAGACAGTAGAGATAGTAGACATTACAGACAGTAGAGACATTACAGACAGTAGAGATAGTAGACATTAAAGACAGTAGAGACAGTGAAGATTAAAGACAGTAGAGATAGACATTACAGACAGTAGAGAGAGTAGACATTACAGACAGTAGAGACATCACAAACAGTAGAGATAGTAGACATTATAGACAGAAGGGATAGTAGACATTACAGACAGTAGAGATAGTAGACATTAAAGACAGTAGAGACATTACAGACAGTAGAGATAGTAGACATTATAGACAGTAGAGATAGTAGACATTAAAGACAGTAGAGTCAGTAAAAATTAAACACAGTAAAGATCAGAGACATAGCAGAAAATAGAGACATAGAGATATTTGAGAGAGTAGAAACATTAGCTGAAACACCTGTGAGTGCTGAGTCCACTGTAATAGCTCCAGGTGTGAGGGGATGATGGGAACTGGAAGGTGTAGACTAGGATCAGAACCAACATCGAGTAAACCACCACAGCTACCCAGAAACCCCTGAGCAAGGCACGCCAACGCTCGTAGTTCAACTACGGAGAATGACAGACAGGTCCATGCTGTCAATCTGGTCACATCCAAAGGAGATCAAACATCTAATTAGAGATATCCATCCAAACAGAGGCCCTGCCCACTGACACAAATCAACACAGGACTGGGCATTCAAATTCAGTGCTCATCCAATCAGAGCTAAGATTAAAACTCTAAATCTGACTCCAGAACAGGTCACAATAACCAGCAGCACATGCAGTACCTGGTAGAGGGCGACGCAGCAGAGGAACATGACCATGTAGATGACTTTGTAGAGGACAATTTTCCCCTCAAAACTAACGAAGAAGAACATTGTCCCACACACGTAGATCCAGTATTTAACAAACATTCTGGTAACCACGGCAACCAGTGCCTCCATCTTGACTCCTCCTCCCTGCAGGAGCAGCACCTCCTCATACAACACCTCCTCATCCTCCTTTTTCTTCTCCTGCAGATCTTCATCTGCCCTCTGCTCGTCTGGAGGACAAACAGCAACATACAGGTTATCAGCAGACAGACTGGTGACTGGTCAGTAAGACAGGTGATCATCAGACAGGTGATCAGTCAATGAGACAGGTTCTTACCCTTGAAATGGACAGTTATGGTAGACAGCTGTGTGACTGTCTGTTGGTCTTTCTGTCTGTCCCTCTTCTCTGTCAGTGCCTGACGCAGCAGCAGCCAGAACGTCAACAGACACATCAACTGTAACAGTGACATATTCACCATCATCATCTTCACTATCATCATCATCATCATCATCATCATCATCTTCATCATCATCATCACCATCATCTTCATCATCATCATCATCAACAACAGAAGATTCTGAGCTCTTCAGCAGTCACTGTGGTCACAGTATCAAATCAAATTAATGTATTTATATAGCTCACAATCACAGTCACATGGCCTCAGTGGGCTTTACAATGTGTAAAGTGAATGACATCCTCTGTCCTCAGACCCTCAATTCATGTGAGGAAAAACATCACATGTTGAGAAAAAAGGATGGAAGAAACGTGAGGAGGAGCCACAGAGGTAGATTCTCTACCAGGACGGACGGACATATCATAGATGTCGAATGTACAGAAAAGAACGACAACATCCCAGTTTACAGATGGCAGTAGTAGCAGATGTGGTAATCAGAAGTAAAAGTGAGTAAGTAAAACTTTATTCAAATTGAACTTTTCTAAACACAAGTTAAAAAGTGCTTTACATCAAATATGATATTGATTAAAAACAATTTATGAACAGAGTCATGTGATACAAAACATAGTGGAAGTGCATGCAAAAACAGCAAACATACAAAGACAACACAAATACAGATTCACACACACAGTCACCAATAGGTTCGGACTGGATGACATGAGAGGCCGGTCACTGTTGTATGGGGTCAGAAGTTGAGAGATGTAAGCAAGCGCTAGGCCCTATATGCCATCTTTAAATGAATTCTAAACTTAACTGGCAACCAATGCAGAGAGGCTAAGATTGATGTGATATATGATCGTCGACCAGTTCTGGTTAACAGCTTTGCTGCTGCATTTTGTACAAGCTGAGGTCGAGCTCGGGCAAGTTGATGAAGACAGGTAAAAAGTGAATTACAGAAATCGAGACAACACAAAATTAATGTGTGAATGATACATTCTAAATCAGAGTTGGATAGTAGTGATGTGATTTTTGAAATGTTAATTAATTATTATTAATTAATCTTTCATAATTGAAAGAAACATGATTGAAACAGTCTTGTGATGTGATGGGCGAATTTCAGGAGAGAATCAAATTTGTGGCAAGATTTCTATTATGTATGGTTTGAGCGGGAGAGCAAGTGGACCAATATGCTGAAGGATGTTATGTGAGGAATTATTGGGACTGATGATAAGAATCTCGGCTTTGTCTTCTTAACAGCATTTAAACATTTTTGGAGAGTGTTTAAATTGGAATAGCCACTTGGTTTTACTGAGATATATAACTGCATTTAATCTGCATAACAATGATAAGATATTTGTAAGTGCTATGTCGTAGGCAACTGGACCTGTTTCACTTTCTTAAAGATGTTTCACCTCTCATTTAAGAGGCGTCTTCAGTTCTAACTAACTGGAGGGGAGTTGCTGGCTTTAACCCTGGGTGGGAATGTCCTTACAGAGGAAACGTGTGGACTCATCAGGGCCACTTGTGGGTCATAAACCCAGGAAAACACTGAGCACTGCACAGATTTGTACACTGTGGAGACAAAACAACTTCTCCATAAACAAATGGCACAACTCAGGAGGGTTGACTCCTTATGTCAAGACTGATGTCCACAGACACCTGAAGGGGAAAAATCATCCCTTATTAGGACAACAATGTGAGCATCTTGTTTGGAAGAAGAGTAAAGGAATCCATCCATGTCAAACTGGAACAACTCTTTGAATAGAGGTGTTGGACTAAGACATCACTTATCACCCACCTACAATGCAGTACTGAGTTCCCTCCCAAGGCAGTTTAACAACAATTAACACATGGTTTCACCTAGCCCTAGCAACCCATGTGAAGGCCAGGTGTGTCTAGTTGCCACAAGTGGCTCTAACGACTCTGGAACTTGGAGTTCACACGTGTCCTTAACGATTCTGTAAGGACACTTCCAGACAGAGTTTAAAAGCTGCACCTCCCCTCCAGTTAGTTAGAACTGAATGAGTCTCTTGGAATTACCATGACCTGGATGACTGAGCACCTTCATCAACAATGACAAGATACTGAACAGGGATATTATTCGGCCCAGACACAGACACAACTGAGGCTCCCCTCATGACAGTGGACCAGGTGATAACACAAAATAACACAAAGACCCAAAAAACCTTCTATTCAACAAATATGAAATTAACCATAACCCTAATAGAATAGTAGTAGTACCTTGGAGGCGAGTTCCCTGCAGGGATCATCTTTTCTTGGGAACAGTCCAGGGACTTCCTTGACGGAGGGGAAGCTGTAGACATACTGCAAGATGACCAGAAGGTTGCCATAGGCGACCAGCCAGGGCGATGACATCAGTGTGTAGCGGCGACGCTCTCGCATCATCCAGAGGACACAGGACCAGAGCAGCAGGACACATGTCAACCAGGACACATATGTGATAGACCACGCCATCATGGCGATCAGAGCACAGATGTAACTCTGTTTCATGAGGAACATGAACGCCATGGAGGCTGCACTGCTTCCCTCATCACAGCTCCTCCTCACCTCCACTTCATCCTCCTCTTCCTCCTCCTCGTCCTCCTCCCATCCTTCTCCTTCAAAAACACACGTCTCCAATGTGTCTGCAGCATCACACGCAGGAGATCAGATCAGAACCAGGGTCACATGTGTAACTGCACACTACAAAGATATACTGTACCTGACTTTGACATCTCAGCATCATCAACAGTTATGAAAAAATGATTGTGTTGTTTGTGGAACTGCTTCAGCTCAGTTGCAGAGCTTTAAAAACATAATATCCCAATAATATTTTGACTGGTGTGTATATTTATTATCTATACATATATTATTTTGAATGAGACTTGAAACTAGTGCTGTAATTGAGACCATAAATATAACCCTGAAGTTATAAATTGAGAAGAAACCAGTGAAGTCACTTGCTGCTCATCACTGATGAGAGAGCCGACGGCCTTCTGTGAACATTTCATTCAGTTGAAAGTCTTAGGTTAGAGGAGGATGAGAATCTCTATAGGTCTCAGACTGGATCACCTGATTGGCTGAGAGAGTAGTGAGGCGTGGCGTAAACATCCAATCCCAGGGCTGTGCTCTGGGTAGGCGGGGCAAAAGAGTCAGATGGACTGTCATTGGCTGATGATGTTAGCACCTTGAGACAGACAGAGAGAGAAAGACACGTTCACTGATCAGTTTAGAAATACAAAATCAAACAAATTAACTGACACATGATCATTAACGACACAGATATGATTGCTGTTTGTAAACACATGATTTAAAGTTGCAGGACACGATTCAAATATTGACACCGACAGAAGCTGTCAGTATCTCATGACCTACAACAGAAACGTCCAGAGCAAAAAAACAGAGTGAGACAAATGAAAGTGAAGGCAGAGACATCTCTGCAGACATGTCTCTGCATCATATACTTTTAAAACTACTAATACATATATCAAATTATTAGTTTTTGAGATCATGGAAGGTTATTTTACATCTCTGCAGTCAGGTCGATCATGAGCTTTCCTCCACAGCTCCCTCCGCTTCTCTGCTGTGATGTCACCGCTGACCTCATCACTCAGGTTGCTGGTGGCAGTCATGATGTCACAGCTCTCACTTACCACTGACTCCGTCCTCTCTATGTCCCGCCCCCCATCACTGTCAATCAGCTGCAGAAACATGTGACATCTGTCAGCCACTATTATTTTATGATGAGCACATTAATGAACATCAGTAAGAAATTACACAATGTAAACATGAGTAACATTTGCATCCCTAGTTCCTGTAACAATAAATACATCAACAGCATGTGAAATAACATGTGCAGTTAATGTGATCACGGCTCTGGTTCCTGTCTGTTTATGATGGGTTTGCAAAATGGCATATATAGTTCACTTCAGTGGTGGGCCAGTGACATCACCTGGTTCCTCCACAGACCGGCCACGGTGTTGTAGAGCAGCAGCAGCATCAGGGGACTGATAAAGTGAAACCAGCTGAGCTCAGAGTTCACCTGCAGCCTCCAGGGGGTAGCACAGTCCACCGAGACCACCGAGACCAGGCCAAACACACTGCAGGAAACAATCAATACTAACATCAAACACACGGTAGGAAACAATCAGTGCTAACATCAAACACACTGTAGGAAACAATCAATGCTAACATCAAACACACAGTAGGAAACAATCAATGCTAACATCAAACACACGGTAGGAAACAATCAATGCTAACATCAAACACATGGCAGGAAACAATCAATGCTAACATCAAACACACGGTAGGAAACAATCAATGCTAACATCAAACACACGGTAGGAAACAATCAATGCTAACATCAAACACACGGTAGGAAACAATCAATGCTAAGATCAAACACATGGCAGGAAACAATCAATGCTAACATCAAACACACGGTAGGAAACAATCAATGCTAACATCAAACACAGGGTAGGAAACAATCAATGCTAACATCAAACACACGGTAGGAAACAATCAATGCTAACATCAAACACATAGCAGGAAACAATCAAAAGTGTTTCATGGTGTGCAGTTGTGTTACCTGCTGGAGGTGCGGTTGGGGGGCCATGACTCCTGCAGCGAGGGCAGCTGGTAGCAGTAGAAGAGTAGGAAGTGAGAGGAGGAGTAGAGCAGTGACATCACAGACA
>OZ023171.1:29917315-30054815 GCA_963678695.2 Diplodus puntazzo | reverse complement strand
GAGACAAAACGTCACAAAAAACAACAACGCCTGCCCTACGGCAACTCTGAGGGGACACACCACTCCACTGCACTCTCTGGTGGGGCCCCTTAACGTTAACGATGTTTGGATGCTCAGGACTCAGTGTTCGGCTGTAGCTCAGTGTGTGTGAACATGAAAGGTTTTAGACTGGAAATGTCCTCGTCCTAGTGCTAGGCTAGACATGCAATTCCATTTATCATTTATCAATGACGGTCAGGCATCAACCCAACACTGACAGACGGGTAGAGAGACTGACAAGGTGGACAGACAGATGTGACTTACAGTTGTTCTCTGGCTGAAGGGTCGCAGTGGTCAGCTGGAAGAAGGACTGCAATAACAGGAAGAGGAAACTCGAGACACAAACCGCCGTCACACAGCGACTCGTATTACCTAGGAAACAAACACAACGCTGTTCAACTGGACTTTTAATTTGAAAACCCGCAGACAGAGGAAGTGATATTAACATGGAGAGCGTTAAACAGATGTTTCATCAGTTCAGGTGATTCACCTGTTGTCAGTCACACCTGCATATGCATTACAGTGAAGGAAAAGGTGAAATATAACTCTTATTTTGGTAGTTTTCCATGTACTTCCTGTTAGTGATAAAAATATCTGAAGGAAATGTGTAACTGTACAACTGTACTTCAGTCCACTGTCATATAAACATGTACTTGTACCTATAAACATTGTAACTGCAGTGATTGTTCAGTTTCCTGCACATTCAGAAAAACTAAGAGAACACAGGAAGTGATGTCATGGCCCCACCCCTCCTCTATTCTCTGTGTTTCCTCAGGAAGATCCCTCAGAAAACACTCACATCCTGTCATCACCTGAGACCTGTGTGTGTGTGTGTGTTTGTATGTGTGTGTGTGTGTGTGTGTGTGTGTGTGTGTGTGTGTGTGTGTGTGTCTGTATGTGTGTGTGCAGACACACATACAGACACAGACAAAGACAGACAGGTTGGGTCTGGTCTATTTCCTGGTGTTAATGACATCACTGCATTCCACTGTGACAGCAAGTCCACAGCAGGTATGACATCATCACTTAATAAGATATTATTATGATGATGTCATCACGCAAACATGTTGTCAGCGTCTGTTTGAAGTCTTCTTAAGTTGATTTAGAGAATAAAAGTGTTAAAATAATTCTCATAAAGTGACTGCAGGATGTCAGCGGAGTTCAGACTCTCCTTCTGCCTCTGTTATCATATTGAACTATCAATATGATGAGAAAGCTCTGGTTGACTCTACATCTTATTATTCAGGTTGAAAATTCCGGTCCTGTTTTGTTCACCCCCTTTAGATAGGGTGCACTGTTAGCTAACACTGTTAGCTAACCGCTGTGTAATTCACACAGAAAGCCAGCGCTGCGGCTCCTAAGGAGGCGTGGCGGTCCACATCATGGAGATGACGTCTCCATGATGTGAAATGGAGCTACTGATCAAAGCAGAATTTAGCAGAATGCTGCAACTCTGTTTTACTGAGAAGCTCCAGAACTGTTCTGTGGACTACAACACTTCACCTGACTTTATATCATCAGGAGGAGGAGAGGAGGACTTTGTATCATCAGGAGAAGGAGGGAGGATCATTAAAAGATACAGTCATGTGTTTTCACTGGTAGTGATGAAGTATTGATCCGTGTTGATCAGTATTGGTACCTGAGGTGGAGCAGGTGGATGGTTCACGCAGCAGTGGCAGCAGCAGCAGCAGGAGGATGTAGACCAGAGAGAATCCATTGTACCGCAACACACACGCTGTCAACACATGAATCAATACATTAATATATCTATTAATTAGTACATCCACACCCAGGGGCGGACTGGCCATCTGGACGTTCTGGAGAATACCAGAACGGCCGGTGCAGCAGAACGGTCACTGTGCAGCCGTCACAGTTTTTTTTTCTCTTGCTTATAATCGTCTATTGTTCCATGTCCAGACGGATAGGTGACAACCAGGGACGGACTGGCCATTGGGCAATGTGGGCAAATGCCGCTACGGCCGCCTGGTGATGCGGCCGCTCACGGGTCAACTGACCAATCACTGCGCGGCCCCAAGCTCATTTCTACCAGCCGCTTCAAGAATCAATAAGATTCCTATGTCAACGGCAATCTAAATTTCTCCTGTTTTTTTTCACTACAACACTTTCTAAGCTAAGTTGTATTTATAGCCACATACGTGTGTCTATATCACAGTCATGGTTACCTTCTGCAGTCGCAAACTTTTATATCACTCTGCATTCTTTTGCAGCGAAATGTCTTATTCAGATATTCAAAAACGTGCATGGTTTGAAATAAAACAAATCTACCTGCATTTTTTTATTTGAATAGTTGTTTGCAAAAGTTAAAATGAAGCAATGCCTTCTGGGAATTTCAAGACTGAATCGAGTAGACCATCTGAGTGTGGTTGTTGGAAGTTGACTGAGTTTAAGCTAGCAAAAAAATGAATCGAGGCATCAAGCGGCACAAGGGGAGAGCGGAGAAAAAGAGAGAAATCTCAGAGAGCATATAGATAGATATGTATGACTGCGTGACGGTAAGACAAGTTTTTATTATGGAGCGGCTGGCTCTGATGATTTATTAATGTGTTTTATGTATCGTTGTGTAGTTGTTAATAGCCTGGGAATTTATGTTTACTATCACCGGGGCTATCAGAAGTGCCTGCTCTTTCAGAGCCACAACAGCTTCCTTACTCGAAGACGGACAAAGACCAAACGATCGCACTCGGTAACAGAAGTGGAGTCCAGAATGTGAAAATGAGCACATTGAAGAGCTCGCATAGATCTGATGACCCGTCTGCTGTCAGAACCAGTCCGCTCGTCATGAAGTTCTCAAACTTCGAGGATAAAACCAGAATGAAGAAATATGATGCTCCTTATCTGGAACTGGATTTCAGCTTCTTCCATGATGGATGTAGACGCACGTTCGACTCTCCGGGAGGCTGAATCTGTTCTTTGTGACATGAATACACGTCGGGAAGAGAGGTACACTACATGAGACTGAACAGAACCACATCAAGGGAATATCATTTTCAAAGGACATATTTTGTGCTACCTGGACACATTGGCAGTATATACTTTAATCAGTTCATTCATTAAAGAGGACTGAGCATTCCCTCTCAGTAAATGTGAACCGACAATCCTCCTTTAAGTTTAATTCTTCCACCAAACACCTCAGAGAGTCAAATGAAGCAGGGATTCGACATGCAGCTCTGCTCAGACATACGAACAGACAGCTGTGCTACCAGTTGTGATTATGGGATCTCTGCAGCCCAGTTTCTAAAGTGAAGGGGTGGTATTTCATGTCTTCATTATTATTTTCTGTTTTGTGTGTTTTGACTTTATAATGTCTGTACTACGACACAGGGCTCAGGGCCCTTATAGTTACACTTTAGTGTAAGTTCAAGTTGGAATGTGAGCGGTATTATCTAAACTAAAACAAGAATTAAACATACGTAAACTATATGTCAGACCCTCCCGCCGACCCTCCTCGGACTGATCAGATGTTTCGGTGAGTTTTCAGGTGATAAACACCAAATCTAATATTCTCTTTCTGAAGGAACTGAATGACTCACTCCGCCTCCACCATCAAATTATGACCCAATAATAGCCTCAGTAACTGAACCTATTAACAGATGGCTGTTTGTCCCATGTTGGCTGCATAGGTATTATTAAAATCATTTTACTGTCATCTCTTAACTTATTTCCTTCTCGACCTCCGAACCTTCTGTTTTCCCCCAAAATGAAAACTTCTCACCAATTTTCTCTCTTTTTCTTTCCTGCAAAGTTTGATGTTAAATGTTTATTCATCAAAAAAACAATAAATATATTTGTTAAAATAAGTGCTTCAGTCCAATGTGTAATCTGATTACATTTACTCTTCAGTGACTGAACTGAGGTCAGTTTAAGTTTTCTGTCTGCAGACTAGACTGGACTGTAAACACAGCAGACAGAAATAACATTGAAAGCACACGCAGACACTCACACATACACACTCTCACACTCAAACACACACACACACACACACACACACACACACACACACACACACACACACAAACACACATGCACACACAAACACACTCACACACAAGCAGGTCCGACCCTGATGTACATGTGACAGTGAGTAGACAGTTTGAGAAGAATTTTCTGAACATCCAATAGAAATCAATAAATTAATGAATCAATGAATCAAATGATCTGAGAGATTAAAGAAAAAACTCCAGTAACTGTGTAAGTCACAGGCGGATGACTGTTTCAGTCAGCCTGTGTGACGTGATTGGACAGGCTACCTGTCTGTCTACCTACGTACCTGTGTCTGAGTCTGTTGTTCAGCAGCTAACACTGTTAGCACTGAGCTAACAGCTCCTGAGTCTGTTGTTCAGCAGCTAACACCGTTAGCACTGAGCTAACAGCCCCTGAGTCTGTTGTTCAGCAGCTAACACCGTTAGCACTGAGCTAACAGCCCCTGAGTCTGTTGTTCAGCAGCTAACACCGTTAGCACTGAGCTAACAGCCCCTGAGTCTGTTGTTCAGCACCTAACACCGTTAGCACTAAGCTAACAGGCCCTGAGCCTCTCAGTAAGCAGCACCTGTCGGCAGCCCCTTTAGACTGCAGTATGCTCGTTAAATTTAACAGAGATGTTTATTTATTAAACTAAAAATGACAGAGAACTTCCCTGCTGGAAAAACCAGCACCAAACACAATATATGCTGGTCTTGCTAGTAACTCACCAGCAAGACCAGCATATGTTTTGTTGTGGTGCTGGTCTTGGTGCTGTTCTATGCTGATTTTTCCAGCAGGGTTGTTGAACGTAGCGAACTAGCTGCTAACACGTCAACCCACTGTCAGACAGCTAACCCTCTGCAGGAGGGTTGTTTAAATTAGTTTGTTGTTTCAGTATTCTCAGTGTTCTGGGTGTTCCAGCTGCTTCAGTTTCAGATTTTTGATTCATAAACAGTCTCAAGATAAATGTCTTCCTCTCACACACACACACACACACACACACACACACACACAACACACACACAAACACACACACACCCTGTGTCACCCTAACCCTCCCTGTGTCAGAGTGAGTGAGTGGGGGGGTGCAAACAGGAAGAGTGCCCCCCTCTTTAAGTTCCCCTCCCCCAACACACACAGATTGGTTCCACTTCTTCAGGTAACAACATCTGGCTGTGTGTGTGTGTGTGTGTGTGTGTGTGTGTGTGTGTGTGTGTGTGGTTAGCAGTGTGTCAACACACACACCTCCCCCTCTCTCTGGAATGTGAAGCAGCTTTAAAGGGGAATTCCACCTAAAATATAAATTCAAGACTCTACACTCGAGAGAAGAAGAAAACTGAATTACTGTGTTAGTCCGGCTATGATCGGATTTTAAAGATGCATGTATACACCTTAGTCTGACTAAAATCGGACCGGATCGGATTTCTCATAGTCGGATTATTCGATTGATAGTCACATTACTCCTGCATGTATACGTTCCATCAGATCGGATTGGATTTTGCGTTCTGCGCAGGCTCGGGAATTTTTCCAGGGGCCGTGAGCCGGAAGTAGAAGGACGGCGGCGTCTTTCCTCCGAAATAACCGCAAGCAAGAGCACCACTGTGCATCTAGTTTGTGTAATTGTCATGTACACCATGTACGAAATGTACAAAGATGTAGCTTCTCTTCGCTATTCGTATGGCATCTTTATGGAATTCCGAGGCAGTTTGTTGTTGCTGGTGACGTAAAGAGGTCAGCCGGAGGTGGCTCTGTTCCCACTAGTTGAAATGGGCACAGCGCCACGTATCGTACCAGGTATGACATGCTTCGGCCAATAATTCGTTTTTCTCACCGGCATGTATACTTGGACAATTGCAGTCTGTCTGATTGAGTAGCATAGTCAAACTATGGCTGTAATCTGACTAAGCTGTGCATGTAAACGCATTGACTGATCAGTCCTGGAAGCTCCTTGAACATCCTGGAATGATTTGTATCTCCAGCTGTTTCCTCAAGGCCACATCAGCAGCTAGCTCACAGCTAACAGACTCCATTGTTTTCAATGGGAAATGCTAACAATTCCACACACACAGACACACTCTATGCAAACATCTGTGAAACAGACGGTGACGTCACAGAGCTGTGACATCACTACAGGTTACTAGAGGTCAGCATGCTCAGACCCTACAGGAAGCTTATCAGGTTATTAATCTGATCAAATCATTGATCAGATCTGCTGATTTAGTCACATTTAGTGGTGAGACTGCAGACTGGAACCAACTGAACCCTCCTCGTCATTCCAGTGTCTGGTTTGCTCCTTCTGGGCTCCTGTAGGAACACGACGGAACAACGTTTACTCTGATTATTGATGTTTACTTGTTTATTTGTTTGTGAATCATCTGATCAGATGACGGAAGTCGAGACTTTCGTTTGATCTGTTACTCAAAAACAGAGTTTGTTTTCTATCATCGATCATCAAACATGTCGATCACGTACTTTATGAAAGACATGATGTTTAAATCTGAGCCATGAAGTAAAAGATCGTCTCATGAGGGTTAGTTAGTAGAAACAGTCTACAGTCTCATTAGAAAGATGAAGACACGGAGAGAAGACGCGTCTGGACGGCTGGAAGTCTTCAATGTCCATCACACGGTGACGCTTTCAGTGACCGAGCAGACAAACTGTTAGAGGAGCTCGAGCAGGTGAGCTACCTGTTCGCCAGGTGAGCTTCCTGTGCACCTGCTCCATTAACAATAATTATATTGTTAATAATGTGTATATATATATATATATATATATATATTTTTTTTTTTTTTCACACAGTATACACTATAGTACAGTATGTGGTAGAAGAGGCTGTGTGTGTGTGTGTGTGTGTGTGTGTGTGTGTGTGTGTGTGTTTCAACTCCTTCAGGCTGTGAAACATCTGTGTGAGGGTTCTCGGTTATCGGTTCTTGTTGAACAACATGAGAACATTTGCTCTGATTGTCGTCTTCAGGAGTGAAGGTTTGTGGGACATGAAGCTCGTCTCCATGGTAACTTAGTCATGTTGATGTTTTTTACATGATTTTACAATAATATTGATCAGATTGATTCAGATGTTGTTAAAAGTCAACATATTTATCTTTTCGTCCGGTCGACGTCCAGATATTGATCCTGACATACAGAACCGGTTCTCGAGCCACCGACGTCCCGCAGCTCAACGTCTGCGTGGCTTCACATGTTTGCTGAAGAAGATCGTGTGATGTGACTGAAAGCTCCTTGTGACCACCTGTGATGTGATGTCACTTCCTGCTCACTGGGACAGACAGTCTACTGAGCTGTCTGCAGAGTAATCAATACTAGAGCTAATCCATACTGGAGTTAATTGATTGATTGTATATAACAATGTTTACAGTTGACAGCTGTGACAGGTGAACTCCTCAGTGATCAATAAACTTGATCAATAAAATCACCTGTGATGATCAATAACAGTATTCATACATCATTAAACACTCACAGTACTTTTACCTCTAATACTGGACTAACTGGACCAGACCGGCTTGTAATTGATTACTACAGTTTCTACTTGTAGCTGAGTGGAACCGAATCTTACCTGCAGTCAGAGTGAGGGGCAGCAGAACCCTGAAGACCACACCTACAGCCAGTCCTGAGGACATCCTGGACCCGGCTGACCCGCTTCAGTCCACTTTGGTCCACGTCAGTCTGGATCCACTATTCTAATCCGGGTTTACTGATCCAGATCCGGATCCAGTCCCGGTTCCAGTTCTGGTTCTGGTTCCTCCTGTCAGAGCTCTAAATGCCCGCAGGAGGAGCCGCGGGTCCGGCTGAGGGAGGCGACACACCCCGGTGTCATCCTCCGTCCTCCGGAGAGACAGACAGATGCTGACTGTCTCACTGCCAGTTTTATGTCCACCACAGATTTAAGACTGTCTGTCTGTCTGTCTGTCTGTCTGCCTGTCTGTCTCTGTCTGTCTGTCTGTCTGTCTGTCTCTCTCTCTGTCTCTCAGGCAGCAAAAGTTTCGTTTCTTGAAGTAAAAAAAACAAAAAGAGAAAATCCGTCACAAACAAAGTGAAGTTCTTCTTCTTCTTCTTCTTCTCCTCGTCTCCTCCTCACACTGAAAAACACGCCGACACTCAGAAGTATAACTCACAGGCCCCGCCCACGTGTTGACTGACAGCTGATTCGGCCAATCAGAGGGGGATTAGAGCCAACTCAGTTCTCATGGTGAAATGAGACCACGCCCCATGCGAATATAAATATAAATTAATAAACAAAAATAAGGTCAGATAATCAATATGTTACTGTAGACAGTGACTCCTTCACATCTGATGAATTCATCAATAAATGAGGATTAAAGCTCTTAAAGAATATTTCACACATTCGACAACAACACATTCTTATAATCTTTGACTCTTTAATCTACTCTCTGCGTTAGCAAGCAAATGTTAGCAGTGTTTTACTTTCATCATTTTAGTTTATTATAATACATGAATATGACAGGCAACTCATACTTTGTAAAGTAACTGTACTTTTACTTCTGAATCAGCTCAATGAACTCATTAGTAATGAATCAGTTCAGGTCTGTTCATGGATCAATAATTCATTCATATCTATCAATAATCAATATCTTGCAGGTTTACTACAATTACACGAAATAGCAATTACAATAACAAATAACAAAATTAACGTGTGTTTTACGACCTCAGAATCAAAAGAAGACACTAAAGAGATCATCAACAAATAATGATTTCATTAATTTATTTTATACTTTTCATTCATTAAACAGTTGAAACTCGTCAGTGTCATGATGCGGCCAGCAGGGGGAGACAGATTGTCACACATCCCACAATCCTCTGCGGGGAGCCATCATGACCCAGTGACTGCAGACAGCTGTCAGCCCCGCCCCGTCGTGAGATTGACAGCTGTGATGGGGGGGGGGGGGGGGGGGGGTAATCTGTGTGGGCGGGGCCTGATGTGTCAGAGTAAAGATCACTAATCCATCAGACAACAGGACGCGACACACACACACACAAGATTCATTTAAAGGACTTTAACCTTCATCATCTTCATCTTCGTCATCTCAACACCTGCACAGGTAACACATACACCCATTTTTAATGTCAGACAGGTGTGTCTGTGTGTGTGTGTGTATGTGTGTGTGTGTGTGTGTGTTAGTGATGTCGCTGTTTCATGTCGTCTGATCCTCCATCTTTATCTTCATCATCATAGTCATCACCTCCACATGTTGTTCACAGAGAGCATGTTGTTGTCGTTGTTGCTGTTGTTGCTGTTGTTGTTGTTGATGTTGTTGTTGATGTTGTTGTTGTTGTTGATGATGATGTTGTTGCTGTTGTTGTTGATGTTGTTGTTGTTGATATTTACATGTAGTAAACATGTTATTTGTGTCAGCAGCGCCTCCACGGAGACCCTGAAAGGTCAAACTGACACGTCCACAAACAGGTTGTGTTGGTTTGGCTTCACACACAGAATCAAATCAAACAGCTGATTTCACTGTGTGATCATCAACATTGAAGATCAATATATCTGATCATCTTTAAGTTCTCACATCATTTTATCATCTTGCTTATTTGTAGTTCACATTCAACTTGTTCCAAAGTTGAAGCTGTGATAATAAAAGATCAATAAGCGACCAATGAATGATCGATAAATAATACATCAATCTGACACCTGTCAATAACTGCTTCAGTTTTCCCACCTGATGCAGATCAGTGTCAGGTTTCAGTTGTTTTCATGGTAAATATATTGATCAGCTGCAGATCCAGAGTCAAACTGATAGTATTGATACTGATTACACTCATCTCATTGATAATGATATGATTGATAACAATATTACTGATTGGAAAAAAGAAGACAAAACATTTATTAACTAAGAACACAATGAACAGTCTGATCATTTTATTGATTATCAACAGATGTTTATGTTAACTTGTTTAATATTTCATCTTCTGAGTTTTAAACGTTTTGATGTGTTTATACTTCGATATTGAATATTAGTCAGATTATTGATTATTGTTTGTTTGAGTCTAAGAATAAAACGACAGCACTGATTTTTTTTCTAAAGGAAATAATAAATACTATTGATCATAAATATGAAGAAGGTTAGATTTGATTGGCAGCTGGATGCCTTCTGATCAGTTATTGATTACAGTGATCAGTTCAATGTTTCAGAGTGACTGAAAATATAAAAATGATCATTTCGATATGTAACAGAAATGCATGTTAATACACATATATAAATATACATATGAATACAGTAACCCCATGCAGCCAGTACAGATCACAGCTGATCAACAGTCAATATTCAGCACACATCAGGACACTGACTTTATGAAACTAGAAACTGTCGATACTTAAAGTTTATCTGATACATGAAGAGTGAAGTTCACTATATACATGTGTTTATAATATATAAATATATATGTGTTTCTCTTCTTCTTCTGCTGGATCAATCGCTGGTGAGTAAAACACACACACACACACGCACACACACACGCACACACACGATGAGGCTGGTTGAGTTTATACAAATACTACAACAGTTCATGGTCATCATCAGTACTGGAAATTACTGACGGTCTATTTTAAAAACAACTGCTGTCTCCGCTCCGTGCGTCATGACGTCACAGCTCCGCTGCCGACGTGCGCTCTGTCGTAGAGAGAGGTGACGTAGTAACAAAAAAAAGAAAAGAAAAAACGTCCGTCACCGGGAGGAAGAGGGCGAGCGTCCTGCACGAGGACAGGTAAAGATGAGCTGGTGTATTGATGTGCAGGTTATTGATCACTGATAGAAGTGATCATCACTTTATTATCGACGATCAGGATCGGGGGGGTGGGCGGGGCGAGATAGATAGATAGATAGATAGATAGATAAAGAGAGATAGAGAGAGAGAGAGAGAGAGAGAGAGAGAGAGGGAGAGCATCATTCTGCTTCATCACACTGCAGCTCAGTGTGTGTGTGTGTGTGTGTGTGTGTGTGTGTGTGTGTGTGTGTGTGTGTTGCAGCGGGGTGTTTCCTGCTGCAGGACGACAAAGACTCAAAACCACAACGACTGGACCGCATTCCGTCTGTGTGACAAACGTCTCATTTCAGACAGAATTTAATGTTAATAACGTTTAATTATAAAAATATAATATTATGTATAAGTTTGTGTTATTTTATAAGTTCATGTTAATTCGTGTTAATGACCTCCTGTGACGTCACAGTTCATTTTGCTGATCAGCTGTTTCAGATCACACTTTACTGATCTGAGAAAAGGCATCAGACAAACAACAGAAATCAATAAATAATAAAGGTGACAGAAACATATGTTGCCAATATAGATCTTACTAAACTTTATTTATAAGCTTCATACAAACAGCAATAACTGCAGGACTGATACAGACAACAACAACACAATCACATGATCAATACATAAAAATCAATCAAATAAACTATCAGTGATTAAAAGTTAGAAACATTTCTCCCCAAAAAATCATCCAAAACATTTGTGCTCTTATATTCAGTGTTTCAGCAATTTCAAAAAAGCTCTTTGATTGGACACAGAAAGTTGCTCTGTTAGCTGTGACGCTCTGTTAGCTGTGTTGCTCTGTTAGCTGTGACGCTCTGTTAGCTGTGTTGCTCTGTTAGCTGTGTTGCTCTGTTAGCTGTGTTGCTCTGTTAGCTGTGACGCTGTTAGCTGTGTTGCTCTGTTAGCTGTGTCGCTCTGTTAGCTGTGACGCTCTGTTAGCTGTGTCGCTTCGATGTTTGAAGTTACATTATCATTATTATTATTGTTATTATTATTATTATTATTATTATCATCATCCAAAAATCAGATTACGGTAAATTGTCTCTTCATCTTATTATCACTATTAGCTACTTAATATTATTATTGTATTATTTCTGGCCAATAGGGTTCAAGTTACATTTAAGAAAATAATGTTCTACATATTCATAATAAGTAATGTCATGTCCATGTTGCAATGAATTGTTGGAGTTCTGCAGACAGTCCACTTGAGGCCTCATGGAAAGGATGGATTGTGAGTTTGGAGCCTTCAGCCATCGCAGACTTCCTCTGAATGCCCCTGAAAGTCAGAGAGTCTGAGAGCAACAAAGTCTGATTATATGTGGATGCAGCTGCAGAGCAGAGAGTGGAGCATTTAAAACTGATGCTGCCTTCAAGGACACGAGCACAGATCACATGTGAGAAGCTGAGCTTCTTTCAGAAAACGTTTATTCTGTTCTGGACATTTATGTACATTGGTACATATTTACTGAGATAACTAATCCAAGTTAACGGTTAACATTACAAAGACATTTACCTTCACATTCTACTGTGAAACAGCGTCACTGTCGCTCAGGTTACTCAGGTGCTTTCTAGCTAACCTCATTTAATTGGAACAACCTTTGCTCTGGAGTGAGTTTCCTCTTTTCTGACTACAAATGAATGCACCATTTCCCTGACAGCCAACCAGCTTCCAGCTCTGTGTGCTCTCGAACTCCAGAGTGTTATTACTATTAATCTCCATGGTAAATGTTGTAAATGTGTCGCAGGTCAATCACCATGACGACAGAGGCAGGTGAGCCACAGGAGTCTTTCCCTGAAGCCGCCGCCCACTCCACACCGAAACAGGTAAAAAAAAAAGAAAAAAAAAGAACAATTAATAATAATTCTAAACTGGGACATGAAATGTGACATCATTTCCTCTGCCCGCAGGGAGGGGAGGGCAGGCCGTCCCAAAGCCAACCTCGGAGCTCATTGGCTGACGACTCGTCAAGTCACCTGTCATCGAACAGTCGGATCGCTCGCTCTCCAGCAAGAAACCCGCTGAGCTTCAGGACGATGCAGACCAAAGTGACCCTGCTGGACGGGTCACTGTTTACTTGCACTGTGGAGGTGAGACAGCTGGAGACAGGTGAGACATGTGGGACAGGTGAGAGCATGATCAAATTTGAACTCTGTCCTGTCTCATGTGTAGAAACGGTCTCGTGGTCTTCAGCTGTTTGAGAAAGTTTGTGACCACGTCAACCTGCTGGAGAGAGACTACTTCGCTCTGTGCTTCAGAGACGCGGACAACAACAAGGTACCTGTCTATATGTCTGTTTACCTGTCTGTCTCTTTGCCTGTCGTCTGTCTGACCCTACCTTTTGTCTTGTAGAACTGGCTGGATCCAGCGAAGGAGATGAAGAAGCAGGTCAGAGGTCAGTAGCCCCGTCCCTTCCACTTGGGGGAGGGGGAAGTTTGATCCTGATTGTTCAGTTTTGGTAGCAGATCCTGATCCAGTAGAAAAGGTTGAATGTGTTAACCAATCCCCTCGTCTCTGTCTGGCAGGTGTTCCCTGGAATTTCTCCTTTAACATCAAGTTTTATCCTCCTGATCCCACCCAGCTGTCTGAGGACATCACCAGGTAGACTCACTCACCTGTCCATCCAGATCAACACTGTCACATGTTGGTTCATCTGAGACAGGTGATGTCTATCTGTCTGTCTGTCTGCAGGTACTTCCTGTGTCTCCAGCTCAGACAGGATATAGTTTCTGGTCGTCTTCCATGTTCATTTGCGACTCACACCGTCCTCGGCTCCTACACCGTCCAATCAGAGCTCGGAGACTACGATCCTGGTACTGTATTATTGCACTGAGCTGTTGTCTCTGTCTCTGACTACCTGTCTGTCACTCTCTCAACACCTGTCTGTTTGCCTCTGACCACCTGTCTCTCTTACTGTCTCTCTCAGATGAGTGTGGTTCAGATTACGTCAGTGAACTCTGTTTCGCCCCGAACCAAACAAAAGAAATGGAGGAGAAGATCATGGAGCTTCACAAAACATACAGGTTCTCTTTATAACGTTAAATGAAAGAGAAGGTTCTCTTTATAACGTTAAATGAAACAGAAGGTTCCGTTTTCAACGTTAAATGAAACAAAAGATTCCATTTATAACGTTAAATGAAAGATAAGGTTCTGTTCATAGACGTTAAATGAAACATAAGGTTCTGTTTATGAACGTTAAATGAAACATGAGGTTTCTGATTATAATGTTAAATGAAACATAAGGTTCTGTTTATGAATGTTAAATGAAACATAAGGTTCCGTTTATGAACGTTAAATGAAACATAAGGTTCCGTTTATGTATGTAAAATGAAACATAAGGTTCCGTTTATAAACATAAAATGAAACAGAAGGCTCTGTTTATACAGTTAAATGAAACAGAAGTTTCCGCTTAAAAACATTAAATGAATCATAAGGTTCTGTGTATGAACGTTAAATGAAACATACAGGTTCTGTGTATAAACGTTAAATGAAGCATACAGGTTCTGTGTATAAACGTTAAATGAAACAGAAGGTTCCGTTTATGAACGTTAAATGAAACAGAAGGCTCCGTTTATGAAAGTTAAATGAAACAGAAGGTTCCGTTTATGAACGTTAAATGAAGCATAAGGTTCCGTTTATAATGTTAAATGAAAGATAAGGTTCTGTTTATGAACGTTAAATGAAACATAAGGTTCTGTTTATAAACGTTAAATGAAACATAAGGTTCTGTTAATGACATTAAATGAAAGATACAGGTTCTGTTTATAAACGTTAAATGAAACATGAGGTTCAGTTTATAAACGTTAAATGAAACATACAGGTTCTGTTTATAAACGTTAAATGAAACATAAGGTTCCGTTTATGTATGTAAAATGAAACATAATGTTCCGTTTATGAACATAAAATAAAAAGAGAAGGTTATGTTTATAACGTTAAATGAAACATACAGGTTCTGTTTATAAACGTTAAATGAAACATAAGGTTCCGCTTATGTATGTAAAATGAAACATAATGTTCCGTTTATGAACATAAAATAAAAAGAGGTTATGTTAATAACGTTAAATGAAACATAAGTTTCCGATTAAAAACATTAAATGAATCATAAGGTTCTGTGTATGAACGTTAAATAAAACATACAGGTTCTGTTTATAAATGTTAAATGAAACATAAGGTTCTGTTTGTAACGTTAAATGAAACAGAAGGTTCCTTTTATGAACATTAAATAAACAGAAGGTTTCGTTTATGAACGTTAAATGAAACATAAGGTTCTGTTTATAATGTTAAATGAAACATAAGGTTCCGTTTATGATGTTAAATGAAACATAAGGTTCCGTTTATAACGTTAAATGAAACATAAGGTTCCGTTTATAAACATTTAATGAAAGATAAGGTTCTGTTTATGAAAGTTAAATGAAACAGAAGGTTCTGTTTAAAAACGTTAAATGAAACATAAGGTTCTGTTTATAACGTTAAATAAAACATAAGGTTTCGTTGATAAACGTTAAATGAACCATAAGGATTTGTTTATAAACGTTCAATGAAACATAAGTTTCTGTTTATAAACGTTGAATGAAACATAAGGTTGCATTTATAACGTTAAATGAAAGGTGCAGTTTCTGTTTATAAACATTAAATGAAACATAAGGTTCTGTTTATAAATGTTAAATGAAACATAAAGTTCCGTTTATAACATTAAATGAAAGACAAGGTTCCGTTTATAAACGTTAAATGAAACATAAGGTTCCGTTTCTAAACGTTAAATGAAACATAAGGTTCTGTTTATAAACGTTAATAAAACTATAGATGTTATTGGGAGTGAAACAAACTGGAGCCAAGTGTGATTGTGTGTTTAGAGGGATGACGCCGGCTGAAGCAGAGATGCACTTCCTGGAAAATGTGAAAAAGCTTTCGATGTATGGAGTGGACCTTCATCACGCGAAGGTAAACCCACAGAACGTAGCCCTTCAGACTGCAGGTGAACAGGTGGCCGCTGCATTCAGACAGCTCCTATAAAACGTACAATGAAATATAACGTAGAACATTTGAGTTGAAATAGTTCCTGCTTTAACACGGACACGTTTCTCTTCTGGTTCTCTGTGCATCCCGGTTGTTATTTAAGTAAAAAACTGGTTTTCTTCTTTCAGCTGGTTGTTTGAGTTTGGGGTTTGTTGTGTTTGATGCATTCTACAAAAGGAATGTGAGTGTTTTAATCGCTCCTCAGCCTCTTCTGTGTCGCTGGAGGTCTTCACCTCGGAACTGTGTGTCTTTAGCATTATTAGCATTGTTAGAACTGCATTAAAGAAACAAACAGTATCTGTATTGTAGCGGTTCAGTAATAAGGAGTAGGAAGAGTGTAGTTCAGCAAGCTCTAGCCTGAGATTTGCCATTTATTTCAACACGCACCAACAGCTTAACAGACGGGAAGTCTCTCCCGGCAAACACCCCTTCACTCACGGTGCCAACATTTTTATCATCTTTGTTAACTCAACACAATTTAACTGCAGAACAAAGGATGTGAATAAACCCGCAACCATCTTACACATGATCTTATTCACAAACACATTCACAAACCATAATTACACCAACAACAACAGAATACCCAAGAGTCATTGCGGCACAGTCCACAAGGGGCATTACACTGCCCCCACCCAGCTGGATTAGCTGTCCTCAGCAAGCCACGTGTCAACAACAAGGTCCTGAAGGTGCCGTGGAAGCCGGCACCGCCGATGTGTTGTGCGCCAAGGGCCACCCTCAGTAGCCTGTGGGGGATTGGGTGGTGAGGTTGACCATTTGCCCTCAGGATGCTCCGTGGATGAGGCCAATGGTTAGTAAGGTGCCAGGTGGTCCCTGTGAAGGACCACCACCCGGCCCCCCCGAAGCAAGGGCACCTGGTAAACAACATCAGACAGTTTCTTCAAGATGGTGCAGGGCCCCTCCCAGTAAATATTGAGCTTAGGGGAACATCCTTTTTTCCTCACTGGGTTGTAGACCCACACTAGAGCACCAGCTGCAAAGTCCTCCCCTTTTGTGCGGAGATCATAGGCCCGTTTCTGCCGCACCCCGGCCTAGTTCATGTTCATGTACCAGTTCATGTACCACTCTCAGACGCTCACGGAGGTGGTAGTAATAGTCCAGCCCTGGTTCTCCCCCCACTTCCTGTTCCGGAGGGGGCCCAAACACCAGGTCCACTGGGGTGTGCAGTTCATGCCCAAACATCAAGGACCAGGGGCAGATGACAGTCCCAGTCTTGCTGGTGGTGGTCAGTTAGAATAGCGAGCTGTGTAGCCAAGGTCCTGTTTAACCGCTCTACCAGGCCATCACTCTGGGGGTGCAGGGGGGTGGTCCGAGTCTTCTTCACCCCCAGGCGACGGCACACCTCCTGAAAGACTCTGGCCTCAAAGTTCCACCGTTCCGGTGGACAAACAGCTCCACATCGTGACGGAAGCCTGGCCAATAGAATCGCCCCCTCAGCCGGCGTAGGGTCTAGGCTACACCGAAATGTCCTGCCCCCGCTGAACCATGGACCAGCTTGAGAACGTGGCTTCGCAGGCTGCGAGGAACCAGAAGCTGCAGAACCTCACATTGGCCTCCCGGAGATTCCCAGAGACAGTATAGGAGGCCCTCCTGGGCTACAATGCAGGGCCACTGGGAATACAGCGCCTTGGCCTCTGGGTCTAGCGCTGATACTGCTGCCCACTCTGGTCGTTGCCGGGCCACACCCAGGCATGAACCTTGGAGAGGACAGGATCTTGCTGCTGGTCCCGATGGAGCTGCTGGGGATCTATAGTCTCGCAGTCGCCGTCGTCGGATGTCCCCGCAACTTGTGAAGCAGCCACCCTGGGGCCTGGTAGGTGATGATCTTCCACACACTGGCAGAACTCGCATCTTTCCCCCTTGCACGGCCACCGGGACAGAGTGTCTGCATTGTTGTGGAGTCTGCCAGCCCGGTGCCGGATGTCAAAGTCGCAGTCCTGGAGGATCTCCACCCACCTGGCCAGCTGCCCCTCTGGCTCCTTGAAGTTCAGCAGCCAGGTGAGTGAAGCGTGATCAGTCCGCAGGATGAACCTCGGCCCATACAGGTATGGTTGGAAGTGGCGAAGGCCCAGGACAACAGCCAGCAGCTCTCGGCGAGTGACACAGTAGTTCTTCCCTGGTTTGCTGAGTGTGCGGCTGAAGTAGGCAATGACCTGTTCACCATGCTCCTCCCCCTGGGACAGCACAGCACCCACGCCCGCGTTGCTGGCATCTGCATCAACAATAAAGATCCTCTCCGGGTCTGGGAAGGCCAGCACTGGAGCTTCCATCAAGGCAGAGTGGAGTTGGGAGAACGCTGTTGCACAGTCTTTGCTCCACTGGAAATCCCGGCCCTTCTGGGTCAGCTGAAGCAGGGGGCTTGCGATGGTGGCAAAACCTTTGATGAACCTCCTGTAGTACGATGCTAGTCCCAGGAAGCTGCAAAGCTCAGTGACGTTACTTGGAGCTGGCCACTCTCGAACTGCAGCCACTTTGGTTGGGTCAGTGGCGATACCTTCTCCACTGATAACATGGCCCAAGAAGGAGACCTTCCGGCGGAATTAGTGGCATTTCTTGGGGTTGAGACGAAGTCTAGCTTGGCGGATGGCTTGGAGGACATCATGGAAGTTCTGAAGCACCCCCTAGAAGTCTGCAGCATGGGCTAGGAGGTCATCAAGGTACACCACAGCGTGCTTTCGGGGTATGTTGGCCAGGACTCTCTCCATTAAGCGTTCAAAGGTTGCAGGAGCTTTGCACAGTCCAATGGCATCACCTTAAACTGCCACAGCCCCTGACCAATTGAGAAGGCTGTTTTTGGGCGGGACTCTGTTGCTCCACCTGCCATTAGCCACTGCGTAGATCGAGGGAGCTAAACCAGGAGGAGCCAGCAATGTAATCCAGGGCATCATCAATTCGTGGCAGAGGGTAAGAGTCCTTGCATGTGACATCAATTAGACCCCCATCGTTTAGACCCCCTTAGTTCACACAAAACCACTAAGTGCCATCTTTCTTATGTACCAGGACTGCAGGGGCCACCCAGGGGCTGTTCGAGGGCTCAATGATACCAGCCCTGCATCTCTTCGACCTTCTGTTGGGCAGCCACCCTTTTGGCAAGGGGAAGGCGCTGTGGGCGGAGGCGGATGGGGCAGGCTTCCTCCGTGTCTATATCATAGAGAACCAGATTGGTGTGGGTGCAGTCCTGGTCCCTGACAGCATAAACATCACTGAAGGTCTGCAGTAAGTCCTTAAGCTGGAGCTGCTGCTCTCTGTTCAAATCCTGACAACTTCTCTCAAAGAGGGCGTCAATGGCCCCTTTCAGTGCCCAGGGTGAGTTTTGCTCTGGACCGTCCACCACAGCCCCCCACTTGCAAAGGAGGTCAAGGCCGACGATGCAAGGGTCCTGAATGTTGGCCAACCAGAACTGATGCTGTATCTGCTGGCCATCTACCATCACTCGAAGCGATCTGGTTTCTATCATCCTGGCACGGTCACAGGTGACAGTAGTGATGCACTGCATTGCGGGGCTCCTGAGGCAATGATCTGCTGGAGTTGGCCAGAGTCCCTGGGCGGACCAAGGAGATACTGGACCCGGTATCCACCAGGGCTTGGCAGGTGATCCCCTCAAGGGCACAGTCCAGATATAGTCCATGAGCCCAACCCAGGCGTCCAACTCGTGGTGAAAAGGAGTTGGGGGTAGAAACAACTCTGGTGGGCGACAGCTCCCCCGCACTGCTGCCCTGGTCTAGTTTGACGACCCCACCGATGGCTGGTTCCTTGGCGTTGGAGCTGGGAAGTTTCGGGTGATGTGGCCAGGAACCCCGCACCTGTAGCAGCCTTTGTCAAACCTCCTCTGGTGGCGCTGTCATGGAGAGGGGGTGACTTGATGCACGGCTTACTCCTTGTCACTGTTCTCAAAGGTGGCCTGGCTCACTCAGTAGGCATCACTGCGTCAATGTCCTTCGGGGCATATGACGTGCTCTACCCGCTCTGCTTCTTCCAGAGCTGCTGTCAGGGTGCAGGGGGCATGCAGTTGGAGATGTTCCTTCAGACGTTAAGGCTGGAGGCCTCTGATAAAGGCCTGGACGGCAAGCTCCTCCTGCACAGCCTCACCAATGTTGGGGTGTCCCGGCCGGGCGTAGGTGCGAGGTCTGCGGCACAGGCGCCCAGGCTTTCACCAACTCCCCTCCTGCGCTTGGCAAGCAGATCTATAGTGTTGTCGGCCTGGGCACAGCGTCCAAATCGACGTCGAATTGCTGTCTTCAGCACCATCCAGTCTCGTAACTCCTCAGGTCTGAGGTCAGTGAGCAGCTGCAGATCCTTTCCCTCCAAGGAGAGAGCAAAGTGACTGACAACTTCTTCCACTGTCCAGGCGTTGATCTGTTCCGCTAGATGAACTTGGAACAAGTAGGTGTCTGCTGGCTCCTCTCCATTGTAGCGCGGCAGTTTCAGCGCCGCCCGCCAGGGACTTTCAAGCCGCTCCGCCGTCCTGACTGCTTCAGCGACGCCGGCAGAAGTAGTCCCGGCAATTGCCACTGGGGGCGAAGCGTGGCCGGCCTCGCCGAGGCTCCGGCGATCACGTCCCGCGGTGGCCAACCCGTAACATCCTGCGGCAGCCGTCCGTCCGTCACTTGCACCAGGAATCACTCTGCCCGTCTGGCCGCTCGACGTAACTCTTCTCTTGGCCGAGCTCTCTTATCAGTCCACTTTCTTCCATCTTAGCGATAAGGGCGTTGATATCATTCCAGGAAGTCATCATGATCAATCCCACTTCTGACACCAATGTAATCAGTAATAAGGAGTAGGCAGAGTGTAGTTTGGCAAGTTCTAGCCAGAGATTCAGCATTTATTTCAACATGCACCAACAGCTTAACAGACGGGAAGTCTCTCCCGGAAAACACCCCTTCACTCACGGTGCCAACATTTTTAGCATCTTTGTTAACTCAACACAATTTAACTGCAGAACAAAGGATGTGAATTCACCCGCAACTGTCTTACACATGATCTTATCACAAATACATTCACAAACCATAATTACACCAACAACAACAGAATACCCAAGAGTCATTGCGCCACAGTCCACAAGGAAGGTTGCAGTATGTTATGAGCAGAACAGTTCTGCCCTGTAGTTCTGTTCTGGACAATATATTATATACAGTGTTGGGAAAGTTCACTTTCTACATGAACTATTTCAAAGTTCCGTTCACAAATTTTAAACTGAACTAGTTCAGTTCATAGTTCATAATTAAAAAATTTGAACTAAGTTCACAGTTCCAAAAATGAACAAGTTCATAGTTCTTTTTTTTTCAACATGTTGCTGCAAGCTATTATTTTTCTAAATTTTTGCCACAGCCCATATGGAACCATAGACAGCTATTATTTTATCAGTTTTAACACTGAAACTGCAGCTCTGACAATATACTGCAAAATCAGGTTGTCCAGCTGCGGCTGGGAGATGAAGACAGCGGAGCCGCTACTGTACGCCGTTAATAGGATTTGGGTGGTAGAGGATCTGTTTGGCTCGCTGTTGCCGTGTCTTTTGATTCTTTATTCATTCGCACATACTTTGAAAGGCTCGCCGGGTGCTTAAGTTCAATGTGCCATTTCTGGTTTGCTGTTGACGTTGTTGATGTACTGAGTTGCTTCTTGAAACTTGGCAGGCAAAGTTTACACAAAAAGGTCAGATTTTTCCCACCCGGATCATCACTGACCTTTTCATTAAATGGTTTTAAGTAATCATACGAAGATGCCGTATTAACGGTGGAGGCAGAGTCTGAGGTAGTGCTGCTGTCTTCATTTGCTTTTGCCTCCATGCTTAGCATGTTGATGATGCATGCGGCGGTGTGACTCTGTGGTGGCTGGTGTTGCCAGTGTTCTGTCCATTCAGGACGATTAATCTGTGTTCTGTCTGAAATAGTTAAGTTTCGTTTTGATCGAAAGTAAAGCGAGTTGCATGCACAAACCTCTTGTCCAGCATCCTTTTTATACACAACAGCCTGATTGGGTGTTTTTCCGCTACATATTCAGGCCTGTTTACGGTGTGTTTTAGCTGGTTTTCACCTGGAAGGCTTTATGGGAATCTGGCACTGTCTTGAATGAAGTTAAACTGTGAGAGTGCGCCGTTCACAAACGCCAGAATGAGCACGTTCACAATAACCTTCATCAGGCAGAAATACGTACGTTCAGTTCACGGTCGCCCAAAATATGAACGAGTTCATGAACGATCGTTCATTGAACGCATTCAGGCACAACACTGATTATATATATATTTCTGATAAAGTGGACACATTCATTGATAAATTCTTTTGATACAGTTTTAATTTTCCGTCAAACAGATTTTAACATTTTCATCTTGTTTGCTATCATATGAAGTTACACGTGTTTTATTTATTTTAATGTATTCATTTGAATTATGAATTTAACTTATATATAATATAAACTATATAAGCTACACAGAACACACACACTCACACAGTGAGAGGATCAGTGCAGCTGATGTTCTGCTTTCTGGTCAATCACCAATACGTGACCCACTTCCTGTCCATTATTAATCATCTTTGTGTGTGTGTGTGTGTGTGTGTGTGTGTGTGTGTGTGTGTGTGTGTGTTCAGGGTGACATTAATGATTTTTCCATCGTGGCTGTTGTCCTGATTGATTCAGTCTCTCAGTTTCGGGCAGACTGTCTCTCAGATCTGGATCAGGAGCAGCTCTAATGGGATCCACAGCCACCTGATCGCACTGAACACAGATTTAATCACAAAACATATTGATATATTGGAGGGGTTTAAAATGCCTAGTTTAAATTCTACAAACGAACCTTAAAGACGTCCAGTGTTTGTACTGCTTTGTAATGAAATCAAGGCAGTTTGATGAAAGCCACCATTATTTACTGATCTAGTTGGACAACAGGCGGAGTCAGTGGACACACGATCAGAAGATCTGAGGTAAAATACAAGCAGACGGATCAGACGCACAAAATCAGACAGGCAGATCCAATTACGGGTGAGTTACTGGTCAGGTATAAAGACTGAGGGACTAATTATAACAGGTGCATATCTGCAGGAAGTTTTGATGAAGATGAGTGTACTCTGAGAAGATCATCATCCACACCATCTTTCTACCATCCAGCCTGAGCAGCTAGACAAGCGTCCTGCTGGTTCAGCTTGGATATCAGGCTGCTACTGGCTAATGTCTGGTCACAGACAAACAGACTGGCGGGTCAGCACCTCTAAAGAGACCCGTCTGCACCACAATATCGTAGATCACGCTGTGGCTCTGATGGCCAACAGGGATCGGGACTCCAGCTGGACCAGGAGAGGTGGACTAATGTAAACAGACGTGACTCCAGTCTGTTGCTCAAAGCTTTACAACACAAACTGCACTTTACTGAAGCCGTCAGTGGTGAGACAGGTCGTACAGACAGACAGGTCGAGCATGAACTGTACAAATGAATCTGTGTATTCAACATCAGAAAACACTGTGATAGAACCTGTCTGTCTGTCTGTCTGTATGTCTGTGTAATAGTACTGTCTGGTATCTTTGAGTGTCTTATTAAATTTAGAGCAGCTCTTCTTCTTTATCTTTTTGTTTTGTCTGTCTGTTTGTTTGCCTGTCTATCTGAATGGAGTAGATGGTAGGAAGCCGCTTTGATTGCTTGCCTTCAGCTAAGTCAGAGGTAAGACAGTTTCCTGTGTGTGCAGATGTGTGTGTGTGTGTGTGTGTGTGTGTGTGTGTGTGTGTGTGTGTGTGTGTTCATATAAACATCTTCATGTCATCGTTGAGTTTATTGCCTCAGACTGTCCCTGTTATTATTAGATTAAATATTACATTGAACATATGGTGTAGTAATGTGTCCTAAAACCAGAAATCAGTTAGCATGTTAGCGTGTTAGCAGGTTAGCACTTCCTGTACCCTTGTCCTAAAGTTTGTGAGTGTGCTGAATGTGTTTTCAATTAATTGTGTGTAATAGGCTGTGTGCTCACTACAGGCTGAATGAGTGTTCTTCTCCAACATAAAATCATCATTAATGTCCCACAGTTTAATTCTGAAGCTCTTCATGTGTTAAAAACAGTTAGTGGTTGCTAACAAGTGTCTGAATGAGACTACAGAGGTTGTCGTAGACAAACAGAGACTTAGACGTTTCCAAAGAGCTGAACTGAGGTCACAGCTGACTCTAACAACAGGAAGAGATCTGATGCATTGTGAACAGTCTGGTGATTCTTGACTTGAAGCTACTTTAAAAGTTTCATCATTTTACTGAAGCTCAGACAGAAACTCCTGCAGTGACACGCTCATTTGATGAGGCTCTGAAATATCCGGCCAATCAGAGAGCGGGGATGATCATTCATTCAGAAAAATATTGTTTGTTTATATTCTTGTATTATCACTGCAGATGAACAAAACTAACAGCAGCAGGATGCTGATTGACTGCAGTCTGACACCCGCCCGATACAACACTGTGTACGTAACAGCTCTGTGGACAGCAGCCCTCGTTACATCTGCTGTTTCCTGTCACCTCCTGCTCGTGACCGCAGATCAAAGTTAAATTTTCTCCAGGATTTCAGTCTGTGACATTGGACTAATCAATGAGGTAGAAAAAACATCAACAACAAAAATGAGAATGTGTCCAGCAAGGAACTAAAGTCACTGATATACAGAGAAGAGCCATCAGTGCAACGTCAACTGAAACCACTGTTCCATTTAAGTCATTCATGAATCCATGGTGTGTGTGTGTGTGTGTGTGTGCGTGCGTGTGTGTTTAGGACTCGGAGGGCGTGGCCATCATGTTGGGCGTGTGCAGTAGTGGTCTGCTGGTCTATAGAGACAGACTGAGGATCAACAGATTTTCCTGGCCAAAGATCCTGAAGATCTCCTACAAAAGAAACAACTTTTACATCAAGATCCGACCTGGAGAGGTGAGGCTCCGGCACCTCAACACCACAGAAGAAGACTTTAGACATGGACTTCATAGCCCTGACTGGATAATTTATCACTGGATGTTAAGATCCACACAACTGCTGCCACTCTGTGTGTTTGTCGTTTGTCATATTAAACTAAATGTAACGAACCTGCTTTATCTCATGGTGGCACTCAAGAAAGATCGCAAAGTGACCAAAATCATGAGACTTCATCATGTGAAGACAGAAAGATGTAGATATCTATCGTACCTAACCCTCCTTTGAACCAGCGTTCAAAGAACAAACATCTCCATCATTAAATTCAACCTCGAGAGTTTCATGATGACAAAACAACATATATTAGAAAATAAATATCAAATAAATGTAACTCAGTTGATTAGAGAAAAGTTTCACTAATAGCCAAAACATCACAAAACATCAGACTGACCTGTCTGCCCTGGTCCCTTATGACCAGTTTAATGGTGCTCCAGTCTGGGTCTGTGTGCACCTGATCCCAAAGTCCAGTTGGTTTGATCGGTTCTCGGGTACAGTTCACTAACCTGCCTGAGCCTGCTTGAAAAGTCGGGTTAGGGTTATCATGTGCTTCTTTGTGTAGCCTATATTGGCAGATCACAGACCAGCTACTTAATGTCAAGTCTCTAAGTCTCACTGTTTGTCTCCAGTTTGACCAGTTTGAGTCCACTATTGGTTTCAAGTTGCTGAACCACCGAGCAGCAAAACGACTGTGGAAAGTCTGTGTGGAACATCACTCCTTCTTCAGGTCAGTGTGAGTCTGTGATGTGTCTGAGGTTAGAGGCCATGATGTGATGTGTCTGAGGTCATGAGGTGATGTGTCTGAGGTCAGGGGTTATGATGTGATGTGTCTGAGGTCATGAGGTGATGTGTCTGAAGTCAGAGGTCATGAGGTGATGTGTCTGAGGTCAGAGGTCATGGTGTGGTGTCTGTCTCTCTCCCTGTCTTTCAGGCTGATGTCTCCAGAGGAAACTCCTAAGAAGTTACTTTCTCTGGGTTCAAAGTTTCGTTACAGTGGTCGTACTCAGATTCAGAGTCGTCGAGCCAGTGCTCAGATCTCCAGACCTGCACCGCATTTCCCACGATGCATCAGCAAAAGGAACATGATGAGCCGCAGCCTGGATGGAGGTATTCATAATGATGATGCTAGCACTGGACCCAGTATCAGTAGTTCAGGTAGTCTTGTTGGTAGTATTTGTATTCATGATCCCAGGAGAAAACGTATTGTTCTCTGTATTACTAGTGGTTTTTCATAGCTCAGCTCTCTGATTGGTCGGTCATTTCTTTGACCAAACTAGTTCTGATCCCAGTAGTGGTAGTTCTGGTCCCAGTTATTTTACATCTTGTCCCAATAGTGGTAGTTCTGGTCTCAGTAATTGTAGTTCGTGCCCAGTAGTCGTACTTTTGGACTCAGTGGTCATAGTTCTGGTCCCAATAGTCGCAGTTCTAGACAAAGTAGTTGTAGTTCTTGTCCCAATAGTCACTATTCTAGACAAAGTAGTTGTAATTCTGGTCCCAGTAATCACAGTTCTGGTCTGAGTGGTCGGAGTTCTGTTATCCATAGTTGTAGTTCTGGTCCAAGTAGTCCTAATTCTGGTCTCTGTAGTACTAGTACTACTGGTCCCAATGGTAGCAGTAGGAGAGCTGCTCTCTGATGTTACTTCTTCGTTCACTTGTTGGTGACTGCAGTTTTTGATTGGTCCTCAGCTTCGAGGGCAGCGTCCTCTCTGATTGGCTCTCCAGCCATCACAGCGTCTCCTAAAGCCAATGGTGGCACGCACACAGGTAGAGCTCATTGCTGCCGGAATGCTGCTACAAACTTGGCCACAGTTCTGAATGCCGCACTTCATTTACCTTGTCTGGAAATGCTGTGTCCTGGTTGGTTGGAGGGGACCTGCTTCATTCAGACACACCTGGGATTGGCTGTTTTTGTCCAATTTGCTCTTTCATTTTTGTTACTGTAATCACGTAGTCAGAGCTCCGTCCTGTCATCAATAACATGATCAGGTGTGTAAGTTAGGACCTCACAGACCGGTGCTTATATCCACTTTAAAGTACATTTCATGACTTTATTGCCAGGACAGCTGAAGATACGACAGGAAGCAGGTTGAGAGAGGGGAGTGACACACAGCAAAGGGCCCCGGGCCGGGACTCGAAAATCCAGGGCTGCTGCAGCGAGGGCACAGCCTCTGTAAATGGGACACTGCTCTACCAGCTGAGCTAAGCGGCGCCCCAGAGCTCCGAACTTCCAAGACGGAGTCCGAGCTTCACAGTGATTTAGAAAACTTCTCAGGACAATTCTGGGCAGGATGAGACAGAAACTTTGATTTTAGTAAGGAGGCACTGTTGACTCAGGTGTGACACTTTTAAAAGCTGGTAGGAAATTAATATTGAAATTTATAAACCTAATCATAGAAGTTACTCTCTATTAAGACGTGGTATAATAAAAAATATTATTTGATGTATTCAACATCTACAATCAGAAGATTGCCTTTTTACCCCTCGTCTGATTAAAATACTCCTCAGGCTCTTAAAAGCCCTGTCTCGTCCAGCAGTCGGTACAACTCATTAAAATATCATCTTATATGTTAAATAATTATTAATAATTTAAATAATTTAAATATCATTAAATACAGACAACACAATTAACTAAGCCCCGCCCCCTGATGTCCATGTCCTGATTAAGCTCCACCTCTCTCTGTGAACTCGACAGGAAGGAGGTCTGACTCTTTAATGAGCATTATTAGCATCTTTAGCATAATTAGCATTGTTAGAATTATGAACTTTGTTATCTCTGTGAATATTGCTAACATTGTTAACAATGTTAGCTTTGTTAGCATCGCTAGCTTTGTGATGCTTGATAATAACAGGTCATGGCTTCATGGTGGTTCTGAATGCTGATTGGCCCAGGCTGCCTTGCATGTTCATTGAGCTCTGATTGGCTGGACTTGCCATTGCCTTGGCAAGGACGGGCCGTGATGTTTTGCTGCTGATGAACATGAGGATAGTGGTTGCTATGGTTACTGCTGCTGCAGCTGATGGTTGTTGGCATCACACACTGATGTGTGTGTGTGTGTGTGTGTGTGTGTGTGTGTGTGTGTGTGTGTGTGTGTGTGTGTGTGTGTGTAGATATGGGGGCGGGGCTGTATGGAGCATCTAAATTCATCGCTGTTAGTGACCTCATCACTACGGTAACACCTGAGAGGAGGACGGATGAGAAGAGGGCGGAACAAGGTACAGAAACATCCAATCAGAGGAGATGCATTTGAGCAGGTGACTGATACTGACAGACACATCCTCCTTTCTCCTTTTCTTGTCTTCTCTCCTTGTCTGCTAGGTGAGGAGATGCTGGTGTTGGAGAAGGAGGTGCAGGAAAGGTTAGAGGTGGATAAAGAGGAGGTGCAGGAGGAAGAGGAGGAAAGGGAGGAGACCGGAGAGACAGTGATTTCCCAACAGAGTCCTCCAACTCCTCAGAAACAGGACACCAAGGTAACAAGCACCTGTCTCACCTGAGATGCGTGTCTCTCTTGTCTCACCTGTCTCTCGTCTCACCTGTATCACCTGTGTTAGATGAAGCAGCCAATGGTTGCTGACTTGAAACACTTTCTTCATCAGATGTATGAGTTATAGATTGTTCACTGCCGGTTGTTGATGACTATCAAGAAAAGAGATGTGGACTGAACAAAGTGGTGAATTTGGTGTGAAACTTCTTGTGTATGATGTTGACTTCCTGGTTATGATGTTGACTTGCATTGGGACTGAAGGTGTGTTTGTTTGTGTTCTCAGACAGAGCTGACTGACACAGCTGTGGACGGAGAGCTGACAGCTACAGAGGTACCGCTGATAGAAACAGAGCAGGTTACAATTTCCAACAGATCAGCTGCTTATAAATTATAACATGACACAATAAACTCAAAGGCTCAGAGCAGAGCTCATCCCCCAGCCAAGGGTTAGGGTTAGTCTTTAATTCAATCAAATCCAACCCAACAACAAATTGAACGTTTTAATCTGTGAGCTCCCGATTTATATTTTGATCTACATCAAATTGTCCTCGCTCAGAGATACCAGCCACCAAAATTCACCTGATTTTTTTCATCAAGATTTTTGCATCATTCCCCGAGAAATTAACCAAAATGTTGAAAAACATCTCACAATGTTAAAGAGAGAGACAGAGAGGGTCCAGACCCGTTCTCCATCCAAGTTCAGTGTCAACCAACCAACCAGTGATCCGTCTCCTCTATAGTGTCTGAGGCAATGACTCACTGCCACACTACTGAATGGTAACTGTCTTCTTTTTGTAATTCAAATTTTTATTGAAATTGAAGTTTCAAAACAGAATACTAAACACAAAACAAGACAATAAAACAAAAAGAGATCGACAGCACATGGCACCCACAAACCCCCCCTGGCACAGACATCACATAGCACAACATCACACGACATGGCACATGAAAGTCCAATGACAGAAAACCCAAATAAAAATAAAAATACAAACATGCTGTCCACATGTAATCCAGAGTCCAGCCCGCAGTGTCATGGCATGAAAAATAAAATCATCCGTCACTGAGGGATCTCAGTCCTTCCTGGGTTCAAACCAGGGCCTTCCTAAGTTTTTATATGTGTCCAAAAACAGTCCCAGGAGGTGGTCCCATCCTCCAGTTTACCTTTTAATCTGTTGAGCATAGACTCGTAAGATGCAGTCTCGACCATTGCGTCTACCCACTCTTTCATATTTGGACGTTTAACTGTTTTCCAATGTCTCAAAATAATTCTTGATGCAGTGATTAAACCGACCATAATAACAGAAAAGGTACCTTTTGAGATGTTAGGTACTTGGGATTTGTCCCCTAATAAACATAATTCAGGGGTCAGAGGTATTGCCGAACCAAGCCAGCCACTCAAAACCTCTACCACTTTAGCCCAGAACAGCATCACCAGGGCACACTCCCATATACAGTGTAGAAAAGTTCCCACCTCTGTTTTACATTTCCAACATAGGTTGTGATTCATCAGTTTCATCCTGTGAAGTCTCGTCGGCGTGTGGTAATATCGATGTATAATCTTATACTGTATGAACTTTCCTCTTGCCTCTCTCACATGTTTTCCACACTCCAACAAAATCTCCAACCATTTCTCCTGTGTAAAGCCTGTTCTCAAGTCCCTCTGCCACAGCAGCTTCATATTAGATAATTCACCACTCACCGAATGGTTAATTAGTTTATAAAATAGTGTTGCTGTATGGCATTCACAGTTTCTCATTTGTCAGAGGTCAGTATAGGACATGAACACGCCATCACTATACAAGTCTCCTATAGTGTGTATGCCACATGAATACCACTGGTTCCAACAAACAGGTGTTTTTCCAATACAGATGGCAGGATTATTCCACAAGGATGCGTACTTTTGTACATAATGTGATAACTTATTTGCTCTATGCACTCTAGTCCATACCTCCCCAGACTGAGCAAGAATTGGGTTTGTTGTGTTGACTTGCTGAGACAGTCTCTCAGTCGGATTAAATGATGAACACAGTGTTTTCTCAATATCCATCCAATCAACTGTGTCCCCGGTCTCTTCCCAATATTTGGCTAATTTGGACATTTCAAATGCTAAATCCAATCTTGGATCTGGTAACCCCATTCCCCCTTTCTCCTTGGGGGCACATAATTTACTCAATTTGATTCTTGCTTTCTTCCTTTCCCAAAGAAAATGTTTGATTATATTGTCATACCTCTTAAAAATGTCAGGCGGAAGAGTAATTGGCAACATCATAACCAAATAATTAAATTGAGGGGCAACACTCATTTTTACAATATTTACCTTTCCCCACAGAGTAAGCCTGATTTTTTTTCCCATTTCTCTAAATTAGCTTTAATTTTTCCCTAATACTGGGTTAAAATTCATTAGGGGTAGTTCATCCAAATTTTGGCTGAGTCTAATTCCTGAATACTTCATTCCTTTAGGGACCCATTTAAATGTAAATTTTTCCACCATGTATGAATAGCATGATTTGGATAAAGGCATAGCCTCAGACTTATTCCAATTGATTGTATAGCCCGAAAATTTAGAATACAATTGAATGGTGTCCATCAAGTGTGGTAGTAAGGTAAGGGGGTTACTCACCACAGCCAAAATATCATCTGCGTAAAGCAATAGTTTGTGTTCCTGTCCTCCAATCTCAACTCCCTTAATGTTATTATTCATTCTGATACTGGCTGCTAACGATTCCAAGAAAATTATGAACAGTGAGGTACTCAGAGAACAGCCCTGACGGGTCCCTCTAGAGAGGCCAAAAAATGGTGATATTATCTCATCAGTTATCACTGCAGCTTTTTACTCCTTATATAATATCTTAACCCACCTGGAGAAGCATGGACCAAACCCTAGATGCGTCAGGGTGGAGAATAGAAATCCCCACTCCACCCTATCGAAAGCCTTTTCGGCATCCAAGGAAATTGCAGCTATTGGCGCATCTTTTGACTGACTCAACCACATTAAATGTAACAATTTTCTCATACCATCTGTAGAGGATTTATTTTTCATAAAGCCCGTCTGATTAGGATGTATAATGTTGGGCAGGACTTGCTGTAAACGTAGGGCCAGCACCTTTGTTAATATTTTACAATCTAAATTAAGCAAGCTAATGGGTCTAAAATTGGATGGATCTGTTATATCCCTATCCTTCTTGGGGATTAAAGATATTAAGGCTTCGTTAAAAGTGGGTGGCACCTGTCCCTTCTCAAAAGCCTCCTGATATACCTTCTGCAGAACTGGAGCAAGAATATCGATATAATCTTTATAATATTCTGCCGGAAATCCATCATAACCCAGTGATTTCCCGGTTTTCATTAATGAAATTGCCTTCCTTATTTCGCCCTCAGTTATCGGAGACTCTAGTTTCTCTGCATTGTCAGAGTGTAATTTGGGCATGTCAATGTTAGAGAAGAACATTTCCTGCTCCTTTTGGTCAATACTGCTACACGCTGTTGATGTATACAGTTTCTCATAAAATTGTTTGAATACCTTATTTATATCTTTAACTGAGGTAAATAGGGTATCCCCCTGTTTAATGGCTGGGATGGTGTTCAAAGAGTCCCTCTGTTTTACTTGCCTGGCTAATATTTCACCTGTTTTCTCCCCACCCTCATAAAAGTTAGTTTTTATTCTGAACAAAGCATATGCTACTTTTTTATTATACATTTCGTGCAGCTGGAATTTCAGCTTACAAAGTTCCTGATACTGCTAGTGCTCCCTCCAGGTTGGGGGAGAGTTCCTGCCTCAAGTGGAGGAGTTTAGCTATCTTGGGGTCTTGTTCAGTGCCGGATTTAGCAATTTGGGGGCCCAAGGCGAAGGTATGTATGGGGGCCCTAAACCCTGCATACACTCCTTTACTCCAAAATGAAGACAGAGAACGAAGAACACACAAAGTGTAACACACGAGCTAATAGTCAACCATGATGGAGAATAAGAAAACAACTGTCCTTTCGGCAGTTTACAGCCTGGGAAGATCGCATTCGTCTGTGCCACATATGGACAGAAACGAATCATGACATATGTGGAGCTCGCGGAGGTGCAAACAGCTCCAATTAGCATATGAATAGCAGCGAAGCCACGCCTGGCTATTAAGTATTGGATTAAACCACTACTTTTTAACAAGGAAAATCACTTGTGATTTGTTGGCAGATCTGTCACTATTGGTCACTCTGTGTGTGTGTGTGTGTGTGTGTGTGTGTGTATACATAATTTATTTATCGATTTATTTATGATATCCTCAAAGACATGAATGAATTTGTTGAGGAAAGGAAAATGCCAGGAAGCTGCTGGTGCTAGCTGCTCGACGCCATTAACTCTCTGCTCCTTCTTCCTCGCCACTGATGCTCCGGTGAACCCGGAAATGTAAAAACTCTTAAAGGTCATGAACTCTCACACGTAATAAGAACAACTTTCCAACTTCTTTTAAAACATTCAGAACCCATGAAATTATATTTTAATGTCACAAATTTTAAACAGAAATGATTTATACATTTCAATATCTTATTTATCTCAAAATATGTTGTGCACATTTTAACTTCTTAACAACTGCCGTTTTATCTTTTTTTGTTCCCAGGAGAGAGAGAAAAAAAGAATAAATAATCTTTTTTACATAACATTGGCCATTGCTAAAGACATACACAGTAATTAATAATTAAATAAATCAATTCAAGCTAAAATGTAAGGGTCTATAATTAGACTATACTGAGCCTCATCTATTTATACCATTTATACCAGATTTTCTTAAAATAAAGTTAGTACCTTTTAGAAAAATGTCACCTGGGCTGGGGTAAAACTCCCCCTGCTGCCCTGATTTGCATTTGTATAGCTCACAGCATTTTCATTTACATGTTAAAGCCTCCAATAGAATCAGGGGGAGGGGGGTTATGGGGGGACAACTGCCAAGCAAGGCCCACGTCAATTTCCGACAATTCACGGCTGTTCTCGATGAATTGTCGCAAACCTGAAATTCCACGACAATCTACAGTGCAGCATACTGACGAAAATCCCACTTTTCATGCAGTGCAGGGTTATAACTGGCAGAACTAGGTTGACTCACCAGAACCCCACCATTGTCATCATCATCATCATCGCTGTCAAAATGGCCGTCACTGGACAACTCCTTCATCGTGTCTGTGTCAACGTCAGACACTTCACAGCTAACGTTAGCTGCTGCTGCTGCGGCGGCGCCGGCATATCCAACACTTTGGATGTTGTTGACTGTATCCCCGGTAACAGCAGTGGTAAAATAGTTTGGCAGCTTTGGCAGCTTTGCTATATATTTCTCTGCGTCTTTTTTCTTTTTCCGTTTATTCGAACCACTCGGGTAGTTTCGTTTCATTTTAGCTTTTACTCCGTCTGTTTGTTTACTTCTTCTTCTTCTTCTTCTTCTTCTTCTTCTGTGTGGTTTATTGGCGGTTGGCAAACGGTGCATTACCGCCACCAACTGGACTGGAGTGTCGTTTGTGTTCATCTTTTGCAGTCCGTCACGGACTAGTCCATTTCATTGTCAAAGTAGGGGGTGTATGTGAGACAGACATCCATGAATTTGACATTTTAACTAATGCTTAAACGTTTTTCTAAAGAAAAAATTACATATTAATAAAATTTACCATGTTTTTGAAGTGTTCATGGTGATAAATTTCTTATTTTCCTTTTTTTTTTTTTTTTGGAGGTTGGTGGGGCCCCCCCCCCAACACACCACACCTATGCCTCTATGTTAAGATCGGCTATGGTCTTGTTCACGGTGAGATTGACAGGCGGATCGGTGCAGCGGCCGAAGTAATGCGGTCGTTGTATCGGTCTGTCGTGGTGAAGAGAGAGCTGAGCTGAAAGGCGAAGCTCTCTATTTACCGGTCAATCTACGTTCCTACCCTCACCTATGGTCATGAACTTTGGGTCATGACCGAAGAGTAAGATACCGGATACAAGCGGCCTAAATGAGTTTCCTCCGCAGGGTGGCGGTGCGATCCCTTAGAGATAGGGTGAGGAGCTCTGTCACCCGGGAGGAGCTCGGAGTAGAGCCGCTGCTCCTCCACATCGAGGGGAGCCAGCTGAGGTGGCTCGGGCATCTGTTTCGGATGCCCCCGGGACGCCTCCCTCAGGAGGTGTTGCTGGCATGTCCCGCCGGGAGGAGACCCCGAGGAAGACCCAGGACAAGCTGATGTGACTATGTCACTCAGCTGGCATTGGAACGCCTTGGAATCCTCCCGGAAGAGCTGGAGGAAGTGTCCTGGGAGAGGGAAGTCTGGGTGTCCCTGCTCAGGCAGCTGCCCCCGCGACCCGGCCCCGGATAAAGCGGATGAAAATGGATGGATGGATGGATGGAAGTTCCTGATATTGCAACTCCGAATAGTGCTCAGATAATAGATTTTCCTTTAATTTAATTTCCTCTCCAAATCTTTGATTTTGTTAAGGCTTTCTCTTTTCTTTTGAGAAGCATATGCTATCAACTTCCCCCTTATATAAGCTTTGGATGCTTCCCAAACAGTTTTAATTTCTCTTGTGCTTCCAATATTTATTTCAAAAAAAGATTTTAGATCCTCACCCAGCGATACTTTGAAAGGTTTGTCCTGTAGTAATGAGGTGTTCATTTTCCATCTAGGCCTCCCACCTGTTTCCAGCTCCACCTTTAAACATAACTCCACTGCTGCATGATCGGTTATGGCAATAGTTCTTATGTCACAACTAACTACACTTTTTTATCAGGGAATTTGCAATCAAGAACAAAACAAGTCAATTCTAGAATGAGATTTGTGACAATGAGAAAAAAAGGTATATTCCCTCCCATGGGGGTTAGTAAGCCTCAATATATCTGTTAGTCCAATATCTTCATTTAGCATATGAATTGCCCCTCTATCTTTAGTCCTCAATGGGCCCTTAGACCTGCTTTTATCCAGGATGGGGTCCATCACTTCATTAAAATCTCATGCTAAGATTACATACCCATCCATATCTCCCAAGACCTTATTTATACCATGAAAAACAGGTGGATCCCCTTTGTTGGGAGCATAGATGTTACATAGAATAACTTTCACTCCCTCTATTAATGCTTGTACACATACCATTCGCCCTTCTGCATCTTTAACCTCTTTCAATGACACAAATTGTATATTCTTTTTAACCAAAATCATTACACCATTATGTGCACTTGACAACGAACTGTGAAAAATAGGTCTTATGCACCCTGTTTTAAATCTGACCTCCTCTCCTTCGTTTAGGTGAGTTTCTTGTATAAAAATGATATCTGCCTGATTGGTTTTTAAATATGTCAATATCTTACGCCGTTTAACTGGGTTTCCACTCCCATTAATACTCCAGGACACATATTTAATACACTTCCCTGTCATAATTACCTGCATGTATTGTTATATCCATGTCTGTTTTACTATTAACACTAACATATGTCTGCCCATGACGTCTGCCCCCTCCCCAGATATGATCTGCCAGTGCCATATGTCCCGTCAAAACATAAACACAAATACAAAGTGTGGAAAGGGAACATTTCCAACATACTGAACACGTAAAGAAAAAACAGATTAAACCAAACCAAAAAACAGCCCGCAAGCTGCCTGACAGTCTCTCTTTTGCTGCCATATCGAATCTGAACTGAAAGCAAAAACCTTATCTGGTCCGTGGGTTACCGCTGCTCTCCTCCCTCGACGGTGGCTCGTTCAGGCCCCTCTCCCCAACAGTCCACACAACATTCCCGTGGCTCATTCAGGTCCAGATACTGTCCGTTTATCTTTTATCTCTCATTGAATCAGCACAGTCCTCATGATCGTTGTCGCTGATAAGTTTGTCTGCATCCTTCGCTTTGGTAAAGCTCACGTTTTTCCCCTTCCACTTGAACCTCAATGTGGCCAGATAGGCCAGTGTATACTTCACGTTGAATTCCTGGAGCTTGTGCTTCACCGCGGTGAAAGCCTTCCTCCTCTCTCCCAACTTTGGTCATGTCGGGGAACACAGAAAGTCGGCATCCTTCCCACTCAACCACACGCTTTTCTTTCGCCGCTGTAATCACCTTGTCCCTCGCTGACTGTCTCAGGAATCGTATAAGCACTGGTCTCGGAGGCCGGTCTGGGTCCGGCATTGGTGCGAGTGTCCGGTGCACTCTTTCAATCTCAAACTCAGGGTCGACACAGACTCCGAGCCCCTCGGCCAAAATCTTCTGAACACAGTTTAACAATGTCCCATTAGTGCCGAAAGTCTCTTTCAGGCCAACAAGTCTCACGTTATTTCGTTTGCTATGGTTTTCGAGTGTTTGAATGCGTTCCCACATCGCCTCCATCTGCTTACTTCTTACTCTCTAGGACAATATGTGTTTCGGCCTCCCCGAGTCCCTCGTGCATGGCCGCCACCGTTGTTTTCAGCTCAGTCGTTGTCTCCTTAATAGTGGAAACGTCTGTTGCCACAGACTGTAGTGTGGCGTTCACTTTAGTAATTTCTGCAAACAGACTTTCGAGACGGGGTGGCGGCTCGCCATTGTCATTACCGTCAGGTTTAGCATTGCTCCGGGTGGACACGCGGCCCGTGCTCTTGAAATACTTGGACGCTGACATCTGTAATTCAGTCATTTGCTCCCTCAAAACAGACTAAGACTGTTTGCTCATTCAAACGGCGTAAAAACGTACAAGACTGTGAGCCACTAACTAATAATAATTTGCAAATTCACATGTGGGAAGGGTGGAGAGTCTCTAACCAGCCGCCATCTTGTTCACCGCACCCACGTAGCTCCCCAATGGTAACTGTCTTCTAACATGAACCCATCTGTCTGTCTGTCTGTCAGTCTGATCAGGATGAAGACTTGAAGACTCAGGTAGGACTGTCATCAGTATTCTGGATGTTATGATGTTCTGACCTGTTGGAGACTCAATGTTTGTCTGCTGTTGATGTTCAGGAGACGTTGGGGAGTCCAGAGGAGGAGCTGAAACCTCAGAGCACCATCAGTGCTCTCAGACGCTCCTTCTTAGAGGGAGGAGCAGGAGAAGGAGGGATGACAGAGTGGGAGAAACGTCTCGCCTCCTCACCACTACGGCGGCTCGACGACTCCCCAATGATCGAGCCACTGGAACCAGATGAGGTGATTTTCTGAAACACACTGACATCTGCTGGTGAATAAATGTAATGCATCTCCTCACTACAGACACATGAACCCTAACCTGTCTGTCTGTCTGTCTCTAAGGTCCTCCCTCTGGACAGCAGCTCATCAACGGTAGGTCGACTCAGTTGTCAGTCAAACACAAACAGACACCTGAACCACACAGGTGTGGCTGATAGCACCTGTCTTTCTTACCTTTCACATGATTGGTTAGTCAGTCAGTTTGTGTGTGTTTGATGTTCCTCACCTGTGCACTCCAGGAGGGAGGGGTCATGACAAACCAATATCCTCCTCAGCCAATCAGAGAGAAGAGCTACACTGTGGGGCGGAGCTATGACACCGCCTCTGGCAGGGTCGTCACCATGACAACCATCGACAACAGCTCTGATGTTACCATGACAACAGGGATTATTGAGATGGACAGGCAGGTCAGAATCCTCCCGCTGTCCTCCGCTGATGATGTCATCACAGGGGGACCGTTAATCACGATTTGTGAGGTCAAGACGCCAACCTCACCATTGGAGCAGCCACCTGGCATCTGTGACATCATCAGTGATGTTCTTAGTGAGGATGACACCAGAGGAGGTGGAGCCAGAGCTTCTGTGATCTCACCTTTGACCCCACTCCTCCCTCGTAAATCCCCTCTAGATGAGCTGAACCTCAGCCCCACCCCCTTGCCAGGTCTCCTGACAGGCAGAACATCACCTTCTATGGCAAGAGTGGTACGCTGATCGGCTGGTTGGTGGTTAGCATGGAAAAAAGCATGACAGTCCTTACAGAAAAACGCAGAGTTTTTTTGTGATTGTTGCGGGCAAAAAACCTTGATTATGCGGCACGTTTTCTAAAAATTTGCAAAAACTGCGGTTTTGATGAATAAGAAAAAAAAAAGATTCCCCCACTCTTACCACTACTACCTTAATGTAAATAGTCATTTCTAATGACTTCCTATGATATGGAAGCATACTACATCACAGAAAGTGCTGGTAATAATAAAGTTCTCATCTCATCATTTTATTTTAGACCTTCAAAAACACTAGGCTAAAACTTACAAAACGTTGCTGAGACAAACAAGTTCCTACCCTACCATCCGCGAGTGTTTGGTGGTGGCAAAGTGGTTGTCCTGCGTGGACTTCCGCCTGTGGTCCAACACGTAGTTGCACGGAGTGCAAAATAATTTGCCTCCACTGTCATGTAACACACCGGGATAATCCTTTGTTCTGTCTTTTGCGCTTATTTTTGTTGGCAAGTGAGACTTATTTGCGGTCTTCATGATGTCTTCTTCGCGGGGTATGGCGCTTTCCGATGATGTCACTTCATAACGTTCCCAAGGCAACAGGAGGAAAATGGCTGCTCTTGTCTGAAGTAAACGCAACATTTTTCAACTTTCTGCAAAAATATATGTGACTTTTTTGGAACGAAAATGCAGGGATTATGAAATCATGCAAGCCCCGCATATTTCAAGCATTTTGCGCGGAAATCAGCAATTTATGGGGCGAAAGTGCGGCGTCTTTGAAAAAATGTGGTCCCCGCATCAATGTGCGGACTTCAGCTGATTAGGTGTTGAATTATGCGATCGCATAATAGCGTTTTTCTGGAGGGACTGGCGTGAGGCGCAAACACAGTGACCCGACAATGACACATTAACCCCTGCAGTGCTGAAACAGGAAATGTGGCTTGTCTGAGCTGGTTCAAACTGAACACCTCAGCTCAGCTGATAAACCAGGTGAAGATCAGGTGTAACGTGTTTCAGTACTCTGAATACTTCTAGTACTTTAAACCAGAGATGAAGCTTCAGACGTCTTGTTCTTCTGTTTGAACACAGTGTTGTTCCTCCTATCCAGCAGGAGGCAGTGTGAAGCTGCAGTGTTCAGTTTAAACTCCCCTCAGCTTCTCCCTTCACCTCCTCACAGACACCATTTTGTTTCAAAATGGTGCAAAGGAAGCAACATCAGATTTTCATTATGTTTTGGATTTCTCCTGTGAACACAGTGTTCTTCACTGGGTTTTTATTGGCTGCTGGGGGGGGGTTATTTTTTTTATTGCTCACTTCCTGTTGGTCAACCCTTGTTTTCATTGGTTCTTTTGGCTTCTATGCTTATTCCTTGTTTGAGGCTTCATGGTTGGCTGTAAACTGTAACCTGTGATCCATCAGGTCGTTACATCAATGTGACTTAGACCGAAGTAAAAAAGGAAAGACTAGTTACTCAAAGTGTCACCTGCTAAGATAGATGAGAACAACATCACAGAGGAGTCTGAGCAGTGTGTCACCCTTTAGTCCTTTCTGAACCACCTCCAATCCACTGCCAATGACCTCCTTAAAAACCACAGCCTCCTCTGCCCATTGAGATGAAGTCTTTTGGTTTGAGAAGCTCCTCAGTTTTTTTGTCCAGTGCCTGATGTCAATCCTGCTTTTTCTTCCGGAGTCTCGTTTGCCAGAACGTCCTTGAAGCCCACTGAAAGTCCTGAACCTCTCCAACACCTGGGTTTTTGCTTCAGCAACCAAAGACGCAGCAGCCCTTCTGGCTCCAGATATCCACTGCTTAGTCCACAGAGCATGGAAGGCCTCCATCTTGAGCTTGCTGTCGTCACTCCCTGCTTGTGCCCACAAGATCTTCTCAACAACGGCCAGTTTACATTTTCATTTGGGCATTTAGCAAGCGCCTTTGTCCAAAGCAACTTCAAGTGATTTATTGATCCATACACTGATGGTGATGGCTGCCACGCATCAGGAGCAGTTTGGGGTTCAGTATCTTGCCCAAGGACACTTTGACATCTGGAGGAGACGGGATTTGCACCAGCAACCGTCGGATTACAGACGACCTGCTCTACTCCTGAGGCCAAATGACCACCAATGACCTTCTGACCACAACAGTCACAGTTTGAGTCACCTACACATGGAGGCTTTAAACATTCAGATATTCATTCCCCAACGCATGTCCTTCTGGGATGCGCAAGAAACTCTTCTGGAGGTTGGAGCTGAAGACCAGTTTAAGCCCAAACATGGTAATTCATGGCAATTACATGACTGGCACTGAAGTTCAATAACAAAGCCCCCCTCAGGTTCATATCAGGCTGGCTGTTCGTCCCAATCACCGCCCTGCAGGTTTTTGTAACCCTAACCTGTCACTGCCCATGTGATGGTTAAAGCTCTAGACAGAGCTATAAAAGCCTGAGGCAGTATCATGTCCAGGACTCCACCCAGAGACTCCAAGAAGGCCGGATACTCTGAACTGCTTTTGGTTGCTAAGGTACAAACAGTCCAAGTCTTTCCTTTAGCAACCTACAGTCTCACTGAGGTGACACTCTCCAGGGAGATGAGTATGAGTATCACAAGTTTCCCCATATCAACGCATCATCTCCCTCCATTGGCAACTCCAGAGGAGGAGAGAGTCCAGCTCCACTAAAGGAAAAGGTTCCTGTGTCTAGTTCTCTTTCCTTCCTAGGGTGCATTACATGGCCCTAGAACCAGTCAGGGGTCAGCGCACCAGTCCTACTCCAAGCTTGCGAAGTACCTGACTCTCTCCCAGGTCTGGATCCAGGAGGGCGCCCCAATTCCCGGGTTCCAGACAGTTTGCAGCTCCTTTTTGACAGATTCATACAATTTGTGTGAATCCCTCTTTTTCTTGGGCAGTGGCTTGATTAGATCTGATATGTCTTCTCTTCACTCTAACGCAGCAGAGATAGTGTCCAAAACCTTCAAAGGCTCTTATTTTGTAATTGAATTCCTGCTGTATTTCTTCACCTCCTGGATGTTCCTGCTTCCTTCTCTTCTTCTTCCTCTCCTTCTTCTTCTTCTCAGGAACTCCCTGTCATTACTGACCACAGGAGATCACGGAAGATCACAGGAGAGACTTAATAGAAGGACGTTGCATATTTGTCTAGACTTTGAACACTTTTTGAATTAGCTTCAGTTATGCAGCTTGCCGACAAACACAGATTAGTAATTATAGACTAATTACTAACAAATCTATTTTCCACGCCCTATAAGGCCACACCCTCTATGAACACACCCCCTGCATGGCTGCAGCCTGGCTGTCAGTTTCTACTGAGAATCAAAACTCTATTTTTCATTTATTTTTATGTCATTACTGAAAATGCTGAAGAAATCTCAACCTCATGTTGACATCTGTGTGTGTGTGTGTGTCTGTGTGTGTGTGTCTGTGTCCTTGTGTGTGTCTGTGTGTGTCTGAGTCTGTGTGTGTGTGCATGTGTGCGTCTGTGTGCGTGCATGCGTGCAGCCTAAACCTACATTTGATGAAATGTCTCCTGAGCTGACGGCTCTGCTGAGGTCAGCCAAAGATCAAACAACATTCAGAGAACACAACCTGCTGAAGGTGCCTATATACCTCTCTACCTGTCTATCTGAATACCTGTCTATCTGTGTACATCTCTACTTGTCTGTCTGTCTGTCTGTCTGTCTCTCTACCTGAGATGCAGCAACATCAATCACTGTGACTGCTATATATTTATATGCTACTTATATATTTATAACACTCGCACCTTCATCATGATGTTTGAGACGTGACATGTTGAGATAATTGCTATGAAAATGTAAATCAGCTTCAGATATTCAGATATTCAGTTCAGATATTATAAACACATTATTACCAATATATCAATATTATTGATTGCTGTAGCTCCACCCCCTCACGCCTACATCTCTGTTTCAGACATCAGAAAAGGTGGAGACAGTCTTCCTAATGACAGAGCCATGTGACCAAGGCCAACCAATGGCAGACGAGCCTCAGGTAGCAACGGGAAATCTTGTGGGTCCGCCCCCTAGTAACCCCCCGCCCCCTCCACCAGGGGCCTGCATGATGCATGCTGATGATGTCACAGAAGAATGGGCCAGTGATGATGACAGTAACAATGCTAACGATGCTAACCAGTCTAAGAGTCCAGCAGATAAACATGAGGTCAATTATGATGATGTCAGTGATGATGAGCCTAGCAGCCAGGCTAGCGATGATGATGCTAGCGATGCTAGTGAAGATGCTATCAGCGTGTTAGCACAGTCAGCAGTGGAGGAAGCCATGGAGGCTGCCGTTAGACAGGCTCAGAGCCCAGTTCATGATGCTCATCAGGACAGCATCAATGCTAACTTTGCAGTTAGCCACAATGAGCAGGAGCTAACTAGAATGGAGAATAGGAACAGCCCCAACACCAGAGCCCTTTCTGTTCTGGGCTCTCGATCCACCGGTGCTGTGTCTCAGAGTTACCATGACAACGAGGACTCCGATGACTCTGAGGAGGATGATGGACGGTGGCGGTTTGAAGAAAACTCCCCTCCTCCCTCTTTACCCCGCCCCACCTCCAGATATTCACCTGGTTCCACCAATCAGATGCAGCCAACCGACCACAGTGATGACAATAACGATGAGTCTGAGGTAACGCGTGAGACGGAAATCTGCCTGTGTTTGACCTTTCCCAGACTCACCTGTCCCAGAGTCAACTGTCCAACACCTGTCCCAGTGAGTTATGTCCCAGACTCACCTGTCCCAGTGAGTCATGTCCCAGACTCACCTGTCCCAGAGTCAACTGTCCAACACCTGTCCCAGTGAGTCATGTCCTAGACACACCTGTCCCAGGGAGTCATGTCCCAGACTCAGTGAATCATGTCCCAGACTTACCTGTCCCACTAATTCATGTCCCAGACTCACCTGTCCCAGTGAATCATGTCCTAGACTCACCTGTCCCCCACCTGCTGGTGATATGAAGTCACTGCAACAACCCTGCAGAGTAAAACATCTTGAAGAACAGATCAGATTTACAGATCAGTTGAAATTTGAGGACAATTTCAGCATGAAAACTTTAGCAGGAAGTACATTTTTCCTTTCAGTTTTTAAATGTTTTTATATTGTGTGTGTTGCTGGCAGGAGGTCCCAGTGATGAGGAAGACTCTCACCTATGAAGCTCCAGGGGTAAGGACTGTGTTCGTGTGTTGTTATTGATAATGTAAGAGGTAGTTTTGCTGACATTCATCTAAATATATATAATTGACTTTGTTTCTTAAGCAAAAACAAATCAATACCAAATCAGTGTCTCGAGTATTGCTTAAATGGCAAATGTTTATCTGTGTGTGTTCCAGAGCCGAGCAGACTCTGATCCTCCTGCGGGTTTGCTGCTGAGCTCTCAGACTTTCACTGCAGAGACCGCCAACACCACTACAACCACACACATCACCAAGGTAACACAAACCAGTGCTCCGTCAACCAGACATGTCTCTGCCAGAGACAGTGACGATGTGAGTCTTACTGGACATTTGAGGGATTAGAAACAAAAATATCAGAGGTGTGAGACATGAAGAAGAACTGAGGTGATCATGAGAGGATCCAGTAAAGATGGTTTATTAGAAGAATGTCTTCTATCTGTCTCTCTCTGTCTCTGATTTTCTCTTCAGACCGTGAAAGGAGGAATTTCAGAAACAAGAATCGAGAAGAGAATCGTGATTTCTGGAGACACAGAAATTGACCACGACCAGGTGAATGTCTGACTCATCACAATGAAAGTTCACTATTCCTGAGCTTTGTAGAGGTCTTCACACAGATAACACAGATTATGAAAACAAACAGATCCGGATTTACTCACATCATACACATCTGGATTGACCCTGGACAAACCTGTACGGACCACAGCAGAGGCTGGTCTGTCCTGGGTTAATCCTGACTTGGATCAGGACCTGAACCTGTATCTAGACCAGGCTCTGACCCTCATATCTCTCTTGAAGGCTCTGGCGGCGGCGCTTAGCGAGGCGCGGCTGCAGCATCCTGAGTTGTCCGTCACTCGAGTTGTCGTCCATAAAGAAACAGAGGTCTCTCCTGATCATGTGATTGATTAGTGACATCACAGGTAACAGGAAGGGTCAGACCTTGCCCCTACACGTGACGTCTCAGGCTGGATGCTGATTGGCTGACTGGTGCATGGCATTCACAACATTGTTTGCATGTTTGACATGTTCAGAAACTCGAAGTTCAACTAGGTTCAATCTGAAAACATTGCACAATGTTTTGCTTCAGTTTCTGCTTGAACAACATGTTTCTTTGAAACGACCTGAAACGAGCTTCGAGTTATGTTTCTCTGGTTCATGCACACAAACATTATAATGTGGCTGATTGAGCTCGATGGATGACAGAGTGGTCAACAAACCAACATTAAGACAGCTGCAAAAAAGACAACACATTTCCAATGCTATGCTAACATGCTGTTATAACATTATTCACTGTACTCTGAAGTATGACGTCATTTTACAGGGTGAACCCCTTGTGTCTACCTGTCTTCAGTTCTGATTTTATGCTGACTCAGCAAACAGCGTTCAGGTGAAAAGAAAAAAACAACAGATGTCTGCTGAGGACAGTGGTTAGCATGCTATGCTAACATTCTGGACCATACTTATTGTACTATGTTAACATACTAATTAGCATGAGCAAAGAATTGTCCTAGCTAGTTTTAGCCTAGCCTAAGCTGATGAAAAAGTGTTGAAAGTTCCCTCTGGTGGGCAAGCTAACTGAAACCTTCCAGCTCAGTCTAAGTCTCTTTACAACAGACAGTAGTTACAGGAATAATTTGAAGATATATGAACTGAATGCTATTAAAAATCATCTCTTAAAAACCTTTTACTGGCACAAATCAAATTCTAGTGTGAAGTGACTTTTTTGGTGGATTTTGTTTCCATTGTGTCGCCACCAGAGGGTGACTCCATCCCTCAGGATTCACGAAACACGATCATATTACTTTCACTTCTGAAGAGTCATCTTGGTCATTTAATTGATTTTTCCACAAAATGTACATAATCATAAAGAAATATACACATAACATCATCAACTAATCAAATTATACCTAAAACACATTATTTTGTAGAACTTTAAACAATCTTTTGTCCAACATTGTGTTTTTACAGCTGCTTCTGTCTCTCTTTCAGGACTGACTCAAGAAGCCTCTGCTACATTATGGGACTTGTAGTCCAGATTACTGAGCCAACAAAGACACTGCTTGCAGCAACATCCAGTGGAAATGAATGGAAATGAGGATTTACACACACACACACACACACACACACACACACACATAAACACCCATGCACACATATACACCTGTACATACACAGCAGCACCTGTCTGTCTGTCTGACTGGAGGCGGGGCCAGTGGCTAAGTTAGCTTCAGAGCTGTTAGCTCTTAGTCTTAGTTTGATTATATGGTTAGATTTAGTTGAAGGCTTCTTGATGGTAGTTACGTCACATTTAAGACCACGAGCGACTCTGTTCTGTATTTATACAACACAGACAGGTGAGAGGCAGACAGGTGAGAGACGGACATGTGAGAGACAGATGAGGCTGCTGCTGTGACACCATCAGCACGTTCCCATAGCAACCTGACAACCAGAGCCGGTCAACCTCAGATGAACCTTCACAACAGATGAGCACCAAAACTTGACCTGTTGCTTCATCTACTTCCTGTTTGAACACCTCCCACCCCCACCCCATGACACACACACCTGACATTCTGACAGGTTAAAGCACACATCTGAAATGGTTGGTTGACTCAGGTGTATTTAGAGACAGCTTTATGAAACATTCAGGAAACAGTTTGCATCACATAAGACAGATTTCTAATAATAATCTCTGACCTGTGTCACCTGGTGAGGTCACCCGACTCTGAGTAGACTGGAGGAGGAGCTTTTATTCTGAAAGCCTGATGCAGACCTTTTCCTGTCTTAAATGTAAAACAGCATGATTGCTAGCACTGTAACCACAGCTAAAATTCAGCTCTATATTTACCCATAATGCAATGGTAATGTGCCATTCTCTCATCTCGCCATAAAATCCCTCAAATTATTTTACTCATCTATGTATTTATTGTTTTCTGTTTGTTATTTATTTAATTATTTATTGATCTATGTTTGTAATCCCAAATAGACTGACCGCTCCCCCTTGTGTCGAGTTACAGACTGACCCCCCCCCCCCCCCCCCGGTGTCGAGTTACAGACTGACCCCCCCCCCCCCCCGGTGTCGAGCTACAGACTGACCCCCCCCCGGTGTCGAGCTACAGACTGACCCCCCCCCCGGTGTCGAGTTACAGACTGACCCCCCCCCCCCCGGTGTCGAGCGACAGACTGACCCCCCCCCCTGGTGTCGAGCTACAGACTGACCCCCCCCCCGGTGTCGAGTTACAGACTGACCTCTCCCCTTGGTGTCACACAATATTCCTGTTTTAATTTCTTTATGATAAATTTAAACTGTCTTTATTCACTGAACTCAAATAAACAGATAAATAAATGATCTGATTTGTGTATTTGCACCAGCAGGAAGCTATTTGATGTTGAAGGTTTAGGTTGAAGCAGAGATGTGACACACTGATACGCTGTAGGAGGAGAAATGAGTGAGTGATGCAGCTCATACACGTGTGAAGATAAGCTGCAGTGAACCATCATCATGCTCATAGCCTATTTTTACTGCGACACAAACACAGTTCTCGTCACACTCGCCAGGAGCAGACAGTGTGTCCACTCGACGCGGTGAAGCTGAGATCACCTCGCCATCATCACAACATCTGACAGCTGACACAAACAGCCGACATGTGCTGCACAGACAGGCCTTCAGTGCTGCTGATGTTTAAAGTTTGATCGACTGCATCTTCTCTGATTGTTCATGTTTCATGAATCTGATGAATAAAGTTTCAGTAAATCAAATCAATCGGTTCTCAGATCTAATCATCTTTATTGATTAAAGTAGAAACTGATCAAAGTTACAGATTAAGATCCTAAATCTAATCAGCTGCTTCTAAAAACTCTAGACATTAACCAGTCTCTGTCCGATCTGTGGACCAATCAGAGAAGGTCTGGGTGTTGCTAGGCAACAGGACATGAGTTAGGAGTGACGCCCAACAGGAAGTGGGCGGAGCTGAATTCCAAAGCATCACTCAGGTGAGATTTAATGAGCTGCAGCTTCCTCAGACAACCTCTGAACCTGGAGCTGATCGACAGGCAGTTCTGCTTCACACCAGCTGGAACAGGGAGACAGACAGGTAAAGAGAGACAGGTGGACAGAGACACAGACAGGTCAGTCCCAATAACACATCATGATGTTTATATTTCAGTCTGAATGAAGCGTCTGTGCTGTTGCTCACCTGGATATCCTCCCAGGTAAACAGGGTTGTTTGTCTCAGCAGAGGTGGATTGTGGGTAAGGGTTGGGGGTAGTGTAACTCTGCCCATCTACGCTCAGACTCAGGGCGTGTTTGGTCTTTCTGGCCAGCAGGCGGTGCCAACGTCCATCACACAACAACTGACCCATCGAACGCACCGACACTCGCCCCGCCCCGTTATTCACGTTAAACACCACCTGAGGAGAAACACAGGTAATTAACATATATACTCATACATACACACACACACACACACACACACACACACACACACACACACACACACACACACTCAGGTAACTCTCTGCTCACCTGTCCGTTGATCATCTCCAGTCCGATGGCATCGACCTTCGCACTGCTGATTCCCAGAAAAACCCCTTCTGATTGGCTCGAACGAAACTCCAGAGACACTGACACATCAGAGCCGACCTTATAACCATCACGCACTGAACACACACAACACACACACACACAGTTTAAACCTTTGATCACAGTAAATATAACATTTATTTCCTGTCTTGATGTTGGACTCACGCAGGACGGCGTATCCACTGCCATTAAAGTAACTTCCTGTCTGGTCATTGGTGAAACAGGAAGTGACATCATGCTGTGAGGCCGGCTTTGAGAGATCTAACATGGCTCCGTTCAGACTGACAGAACGAACACAGCCTGGAAAACTGCTGCTCACCTGAGAGATGGACAGAAGAGTCATACAGGTGCACTTGGCTCATCTAGTTCATGACATCATGTAACTCTCGTGACTGTCTTATAACTCAAGTGACTCATGTTTGACACTCAGGTGAGGTGATGGTTTACATTAATATTAACTGTACATGAAGTCAAAGCTTCACCTGTAGAGCAGGTTCACCTGTACCTGTGGAAATGTGTAATGTCACAGGTGTATAAAGAGTAAAGTCGTACATTGATCCTGCGGGAGGTGAGCGTGTGCGGCAGTCCTCCCAGGTAAAGTCTCTCATCCACATCCAACTGGTTTCCTTTAACTGACACAGAGTCCGGACTCGACCCGTCAACCTTCACCGATAGTGACCGCCGGCTGACCTCAGCGCTCACCTGAGGGGCGATCAGGTCAGATATCATTATATCGTTCAATAATCAAAAACAGTTAATATGGTTCTGTTTGAGAGAACACCTGGCACTGTGACATCATCACATACAGGGGATGATGTGTGTGTGACTGTGTATCTGTGGCAGCATTTTGAATCAAATTTTATCCATCAAACTTTCATTATTTGAGTTAATTTGCTGAACAGGTGAATCAGCCAGGTGTGAGGTACATTATCACACCTGTTTAAGCTGTGAAGCCCAGCGTGTGTGTGTGTGTGTTTGATGTGTGTGTATGTAAACTCACAGTGTGCCACTCTCCATCGTTAATGGCGACAGACGAAGTGATGGAGGCGGGGCCTTTCCCCAGGTCAGCTGACATCATCAATTTGCCACCCGTCAGTCGGAGGATGATGAAGTCCATCTGTTTGGAGTCGGTAAGGAGGAGGATGAGCCCGCCCTGAGCTCGGCTTCGAACCGACAACCTCAGCGACACGCTGAGTAGGACACGAGACAGAGTTCAGACGAAATGTTAGGTGACATCCTTGGAGGACTTGCGCGTCCGTGAGACCACAAAGCTACAACATGAGCTGATTATGGTGAAATCATTAAAACACGTGCGCACACCCAAACTGAAACCCTAACCATAAGCCCCGCCCATATCTGACTGAAGCCCCGTCATCATGGAGACTGACCTCCTTCGGACAGTGTTGGGGTTGATGATGAAGGTCATGTGACTGTGTTTGGATGACCCAAACTGAACCGTTGAAGGCAGGAAGGTCGGCTCCATCTCCGACACACACTGCAACACACAGATCAATAATCAATACCACTGAACCACTGAGTGACCAGTGACACTGACTGATCATCAGAAATTAGCAGTAATGTATGTCAATATGTATTTGAGTGTTTTGTAATTTGTAACTTGTAGATAAAGTACACAGAAGAGAGAGAATACTTTCTTAATGTTATGGTTGGGGGCAGGGTTAATTGTATAAGACTCTTCAGTTTGTTCGGTTTAAATCTAAGGTGTGTGAAATGATCAGATCTCTGCAGGAGAGACATTACAGTATTTGTAATTTGTAACTGAATACTTTTTGATGTATTTGTTCAGATCTCAACCAATAAAAATAAACATGTTCGCTTATATCATCAGTATTCAAAAATAAATAAGTCCACTTAGCAATAAACAACATATTGATTACCGTCAGTGCTCCAGGTGTCAGGGCGCTCAGGTGTGTGGGCTGTGCTACAGGCAGGTGGGCAGGGTCATGGGTTGGTTCTACATCCTGATCATCAGGGAGCACCGCCCCCATGACTCTCCTCTCCAATAGACAACTGTCAAGCTCCGCCCCCTCATATCTCACAGCTCCTGATAGGTCAATGAGCCTGGGGGGAGAAGTAAACCAACAGTTAACCAATCATCTGCATGTGTCCATGTGTTTGTGTGTTTGAGGGCAGGACTTACGCTCTTCCCACCACCAGGTGCTGAATGCAGCCTCTGAACCACCGGGACATTTCCTGTAATCTGATTGGCAGACGAGACTCCTCCCCTGATGGCAGCCCACCGATGAAGAAAGATGCTGGAGACAAACGAGAAAATCCACCCGGCAACAGAGAGACGGATTTCAGGTGTTCTTCGTCCACCTGCACGGACAGAGACCTGAGAGACAGATAGGTGAGACATCAGTTCATACTGATCAGTCAGGTGTTACAGGTGAGACAGTTGTCTGTTATCATGGTTACACCTACTTCCTGTTGATGGTGATGATCACAGAGTGTGTTTTTCCATCACTGAAGGATGCTCTGTCAGGTTTTAGCACCATCACCCTCCGGGAGGCCCCACCCATCTCACCTAGCTCCGCCTCCACCCCACCTGAGACCAGGTGGACAGATAGGAAGTGCTGCAGACACATGAGAAGAAAGAAGGTTACCTAATGCATCAGTAACACCTAGTGCACAGGTGTGTCACCTGTCTGTCTCACCTGTCTCTGTGTGCGGTCGTCACTGAGAGCAGCCAGCAGGACTCCTGATTGGTTATTGGTGGTGAAGGAGAAGAGAAGCTCCACCTCCTGACCGAGTGATCGAGGGGCGATCTGAACGAAGCCTCCGGCCAACAGCGACACACTCCGCACCGCCTGAGACAATCAATGAACATGTTTGATCACTGTGCACTGAGTACACAGCCCTTCCTGTACTGCGTATATGTACTGTGTAATATAAATACACTGTGTACTTGGTGTAGTACCTCCAGTATGCAGCCCTTCCGGACTCCGAATGCGTCTCTCAGAAGGTCGAAGTTGGACCGAGCGATCTCCACATTCTTTATACAGCCCACATACGACCTGGAGACCACCTGCCGCCTGGACAGCACACAGACAGGTACATATAGTCACACAGGTGTTGACATCGCCTGTGAAACACCACCTTCTCACTGACATCACAGACCCACCTGATTGGTCTAGAAGCAGGAAGTCCTCCAATGTAGATGGGGTCAAGGTCGGAGCGGTTCAGGTCGGAGGCCGTTCCGGGAGACTCCGCCTCCAACACCTCCTTCTCTGATGACTGGTCGGCTGCCATGATGGACATGTAACCTGCACACAGCAGCACTTCAGGTAAAGTTGCTGTAAGAGCAGTAAACATACCACATGAAAACTGTAGCAGTATTAATACCTTTGCGTTTGCTCCTCTGCAGCGTGATCTTGTACCACACTCCGGTGTTGTACTTCCTATTGGATGTCAGGATCAGAGCACCTGAGCCGAGGTCAAAGGTCAGACGAATACGCCCGTCCACCAACTCCATCGACAGGAAGTCCCTCTGAAGAGACAGGAAGTGAGGTCATGTGTGCTCCACAATAAGAGCCTGTGTGTGTGTGTGTGTGTGTGTGTGTGTGTGTGTGTGTGTGTGTGTGTGTGTGTGTCATACAGTGTTGTTGGAGGCCAGGTACAGCAGCAACCCGCCTGGTGACAGAGTTTTAAACAGCAGGACGATGGAGGTCGAGGTTGCTCGCAGAGACTTCTGAACCAACGAGAATCCAGATCCATCAAAGTGGAAGGAAGTCTCCTCCGCTTGGGGACTGAGAGACAGACAGGGGGAGACAGTCAGACAACTGGAGATGGACACATACAGGTGGAGACAGAGACAGACACATGGAGACAGTCTAGTGTCTTCACAGGTCACTGGAACGCAGTGGCGAATCCTCAGGGCCTTAAAGGTATTCAGAGAAGGCCCTAAAATCCTCAGATGAAAAAGAAACATATCTTATTAATTTTATAAATAAAATAAAATTACGCCGACTTGTTTCTGTAGTTTTCTGTCCATTCACTGCGCATTTGAATGGTTTTCTGTTAAAAAAAAAATTCAACCAATCAGATATTTTCTATGTGTCTCTGGCAGAATATCCTCCATCCAGAGTATTCTGTTTCCCTTATCGAAGGCCCTGGCCATTAAACGTAATGAGAGAGTACATTTGGATTGACAATTTGATCAACCAATCATATTTGGATTTGTAGCCAGTGGGCGTATTCTTTAAGACTTTCTACAGCTCCAGGGTATTCTAGAGGGCCTGCTGGCTCAGTCACGCGAGACCTAGCTTAACTGGCGAGTTGTGATTGATAGCCGACGTTGAAAATGGCAACAGGTGGAGATGATATTGATACAGCAGGTGGAGATGATATTATCGCGGATTTATTGTCAGTGCCCTTTTCAAGACGACCGTTTAATGAAAAGATGGACATGGTTAAAAAAGGCCGCCCACCGCCGAACACCTCAAGCTCAATCAACCTCCAAAAGCAGGCTATGTGCGCCACTTTCAGGCAGCTGGGAACGATACACTTGGCTTACAGGCTCGGTGAGTGGAACTGTTTTTTTATTGCTGGTTTTGCTAGTCTTGCATCTCGTGGAACTGGTTGCATTTTGTTTCCACACACTTGTTAAATGATTGTTCATAAAGTGATGAAAAGGGACGTCCGATAGTGTGTGTGTGTGTGTGTGTGTGGGGCTGTGAATGTGTGTGGGTATGTGCGGCTGTGTGTGTGTGTGTGTGTGTGTGTGTGGGGGGGGTATGTGGCTCTGTGCATAACTAGAACAACGCAATCTTGAAGATGAAGCAGTAAAATAACACCAGGTATTTTTCGTTTGTGATTTTTTTTTTTTTGGGGGGGGTTACAGAAGGCCTAGTTCTGATAGGCACGGTTCGCCACTGCTGGAACGTCACTGGTTCAATTCCACTGGTCTGAAGTGTCCTTGGGCAAGATACTGAACCCCAAGCTGTTCCTGATGAGCTGGTTGGCACCTTGCATGGCAGCTGCCACCATCAGTGTGTGAATGTATGAATGAATTATTGTCAGTCACTTTGGACAGAAGCGTCTCATAAATGTAAACGTATTGTATTATATTGTATACAGACGTGTTGTCGGTCATACACCTGTGTTCGTACCTGCTGAAGCAGCCTCCACACTCTCCCTCTCTGCTGTCGTAGTTCCACAATCCGATGTTTCTCTCGTTGAGCGATGCTTCACCCAGACAGCCCTGGAAGGTGGAGGACCGCAGCGATGTGTGACTCTGACATCACATACACACACACACACACACACACACACACACACACACACACACACACACAGTTATCACCTGTTGACCGTCAGACCAGCCCACACACCTGTCCACATTGTGTGTGTGTGTGTGTGTTACCTGAGTGTGAGCTCCCAGTCCTCCAATGTGGATCACTGAGTTTTTGTCGATGTCTAAAACTCTGGACTGTCCTGGTGACGTTGCTGTCACCGCCGGCAACGGAGTCGTCTCCGACTCCAGCTGATGGACCGACAGAGAGCCATGGGCCCCGAACCTGCCGACATCATCACATGACATCATCACATGACATTGTCACAAGACATAGCTACCTCAGACTCTAACGTGTGTGTGTGTGTGTGTGTGTGTGTGTGTGGTGTGTGTGTGTGTGTGTGTGTGTCATTCAGCCTGATGGTGAGTTATTGCCAAGTTTATCCTTCAGTCGTTTAAGGAAGTGTTTCCCAACCTGAGGATCGGGGTCCCACAGGGGCCGGCAGTGACTGTGACTGTTTGATGATGTCATAATCATGACATCATGCTGTTGAGGTGTGTATTTACCGCGTGGCGTTGATTCTGGTCCATCTGTTGTTGGTGATGTCCAGTCCAGGAAAGTCCAGTCTGGTTCTGCCTGAGCCCACATCCCACAACAGAGACACCTTCCCATCATGCATCTCTACAGCCAGGAAGTCCACCTGAACATAACAGGTAAACACAAACAAGAGTTAAAGGACAGAGACCAGAAAACACCACACATGCCTTCCCATCATGCACCTGTACGGCCAGGAAGTTCACCTACAACAGTACTGTGTGTAGTAGCGTGTGCACTGTGTGTAGTACTGTGTGTTTGTTACCGTGGTGTTGCTGCCCAGGTAGAACAGCAAGTTGTCTCGACTCGTTGTCTTCAGGATGAGACTCAGACTGTTGAAGTTACTCGACTCAGTCTGAGGTCTGTAGGATCGAACACAGTCTCTGTCCGCCTGCACCGCCACCTTAATCTGATGACATCATCATCATCATCATCATCATCATCATCATCATCATCAGTAGCTGTTGTGTTGCACCAGTGAACAAACTCAACAAGTAAAATTTTCCACATTTTTCCTTCTGCTGCATTTTATCAGATCACTGTCAAACTGTTGTTGCTAATGTGATGCTAACATGCTCACATTACTCTGATAGATGCTAACATGCTCACATGGATGTGACAGATCTCTGAGGATGTCAGCTCCGGTTGTGTATTTCTGTGTGTGTTTATGTACCGAGGCAGCCTGTCTCCTGGCCTGATTGATCAGCTCTCTGATATCAGACAGATTCCTGCTCAGCGTTTCTCCCAGCATGCTCAGCGGCTTTATCCGCTCCATGAGACGCTCTGTGCGATGCTCCACTTCCTCCAGCTTACGCTGCGCCTCATTCGCTGTGCACACAGGAAACAGGAAGTGTTACCAGCCAATAAAAGGTGTTAAAGTTTTTGACTATAAAGTGAAACTGTTGACCAACCTGCAGTGTGTGTGTGAGTCACCAGCTGGTCGGTCTCTCTAACTGTGCTGTTGGTGTTTTCCACCACAGAAGAAAAATTGTTCAGCTGCTGTGTGAGTGTGTGCAGCTGCTGCAGCGCCTCCTGTAGGCCGGAGCGAGCTGCTGCGGCCTGAAGCTGAACCTGCTGCAAGGGCGAGGATGAAGCTGATGGAAGACGACCAGCAACTCGTTAACACATCGAATTGTCAACATGTCATACACATTAATACAGTCAAATAAAAGTTGTCATACATTGCTATATGAGCATATTGATATATTGATTGATTGATTCATCAGAGCATTAATACTGGAGGAGGCAAAGCTTGAACTCTCACCGTTAGAGAGGCTGTGCAGCTCTTTGATTGGCTGACGGAGGAGGAGGCTGAAGTTTTGAACTCTCTCTCTGACCAGCCCCAGTCTGCTGGTTACCATGGAGACGTTCAGCTGCAGGTCTGGAAGACAGAGAGACAGACAGAGAGACAGTTAGACAGCAGGTGCCAGTAAACCACAGAAGAAGAAGAGGACACATTCACAGTTGAATGTGTTGAAATGAGACATGTGTTTATGTGAAGAATCTCACAGCCTCCTCATCATCACTCCACATAGCTGATGTCACTCAGAGGTCACATGATTCATGACATCATCAGTTCTTCACTCAAGAAACAGTTTAAATTACAATCAGACCTTCAGCCGCTTCGATGATTCTTCGACTTTCTTCCAAAACAGCTGAGCTGATGTGCAGTTTGGCTCCGCCCTCCTCCGACAGTGGCTGCTCTGAGTGGACAGTCTGAAACACACACACACACACACACACACATTAGACCTGTGCGACTGCATTGGTTCAGTCAGGGTTGTCATGTGATGTCATCGGGCAAATGACTGCATCAGATAGCAGCATGAATGTAGTTGACTCTTTAATGTTACACACACACACACACACACAGGAGTGTTTTCAGTCTGAACACACACACTAACCATGTTGAGAGCGAGGGAGGCAGAGGTGTGGGCGATCGAGGCGACCTGCTGGGCCGCATCAACTCGCTCTGTAATGTCACTGTCAAGCTGAACCAATCGGCTGCCGTTCTGAGACACATTACACACCGACGACAGAGAGCTGAGGGAGAAGGAAACAGGATTTAACACACACACACGCACACACACACACACACACACACACACACACACACACACACACACTTACCTGTGCAGGGAGAGAGCGTGGCTCTGTAGCAGGTGGGTGTGGCTTTCTGCACGGTAAACATTCTCCAGAGCGTCCGTCATCTTTAGTCCAACGACCAAACCATCCACCTGTTTCCTCAGCAGGGGGCGCCACTGATCCAACTGACCGCTGAACACCTCCACCTGCTGCACACACCTCATGTTATTATTGAGCCATCATCAATATCTGATCATGATCAGAAGTCTGACTGTTTGTCTTACTGAGGTGGTGTTTGACAACTCCTCCATCAGGCTGACGGTGTTGTCCAGCAGCAGCTGACTGTCCTCTATCAGTGCGTCCACAGAGAAACTGGAGACAGACAGGTTCTGATGGACAGACTGGAGTCACACAGAGAGACCGACAGGTAATGAACATCAGTTCAGCTGTTGAAAAGTTTCTTTGTGTGTGTGTGTGTGTGTGTGTTTACCTGGTAGCGGTGCAGCAGTGTGTGTGCAGCTTCCAGCAAAGAATGTGTTTGTGCGTTTTGTTTTGTGGCGTCGCTCAGCTGCATGTGTGTGTGCCGCAGCATTTTCATGCCAGCAGTGAGGGAGGCAGACAGGGGGCGGAGCCTATCGTCAACAGCCACCCTGCTGGACAAGAAGTCCATCTGCAGGAAGTTGGCGAGAGACTCTGCAAGACTGCATAGAGAGAGAGATCAATGAAACACACACACACACACAAGTCTATAAAGTCAAACATGTTGACAGTTCAGGGTCGTCATAATAAAATAATATTTTAAACCACACAAGACTCACCTGAACTCCTGATTGGCTGCAGCTTCAGCGGCCGTAAGGTTGACAACTCTGATGGTTCCCAACATAGACTCCACCTCCTCCAGAAGAAGCGTCTCATTGGCTGAACTGAGCTCTTCTTCTGTGGTCTGGTTCAACTGCCCCGCCTCCCTCTGAAGCACTGGGCCAATCAGATTTAAAAGTTGTCATTAAGTCATTGTAACAGTTCTAGTTATGATGTCACTGATGATGCGTCACTGGCGTAATCAGCATCACATTGTTGTTGTTGTTGTTGTTTACCCCAAATGTTGTTCTGAATTACGCTGATGGTCTCCAGCAGCAGTGCACCCTGGGAAACACTGTCCTTGGTGGACACACCCACTTTCTCCAGTTCATCAGATAGATGGGTGACCTGGCCAATCAGGAGACAGAAAGTTTATGCACCTCAACTCCAACAATCCTCTGCAGTCTCACCAACACAAAAACAAATCATCTCTGTTTATATTACAAGCATGTATACTGATGTCATCATGATGTTAACTTCCTCAGTGTTTACAATCAGCTGATCATGATCAATATAAATATAAGACATTATGAGCCGTTATCATAGTGTATCATGGGTACCTGCTGCAGCACCGCGCTGAGGTCAGAGGTCACATGATTCAGCTTGTCTTCCACTTTGGACAGACGCAGAGCAACGGAGATGTTTTCTGACAACATCACCTGTACGAATACACAGCAGGGAACATGTTACCTTATATGGTCATTAGCCCACAGTCAAACACCTCCCAGGTAAACATCATCATAACGTGTGGAACACCTGAACATTCAATTCCACACCAGCAGAGGGCGCCGCCATGTTGTGTGTGTGTGTTTACCTGGATGTCTTGGGTCCGGTTCTCCAGCAACACCAGCTGACGGTACGGTGCCATGGCAATGCTGCTCAGGTTGACAGACAGGAAGTGGTCGTGTATTTTTTCCAGGTCGTCCAACAGAACGCCGGTACATTCATCATCGCATGCTGCAGTCACAAACACACACATCAGTTCTGATGACAGGCATGTGAACCTGTGTGTGTGTGTGTGTGTGTGTGTGTGTGTGTGCGTGTGTGTTTATCTGTGTGTGTTATTACTTACACACACACTCTCCTTCTTGCAGGATGTGCCTCTCATCACACTGGTCACACAACTGACCTTTGACCCCAGCCTTACACTCACACTGTCCACTCAGAGCATCACACAGCGGCTGCAGTGAGCCCCAGCCGCTGCAGTTACATGATGAACACACCCCACCGGGCGACGACGGGTTACCGTAGTAACCAACAGAACACCTGCAGGATGACAGCATACAGTCATTGTGGTGTCACTTCCTGTATCATCCACCAGAACCGGGTGATACCATGATGACTCTGACCTCTCACAATATCTCCCCTCGTATCCGGTCTGACAGGCGGTGCAGCGGAAGTCACCGAGCGCTCCCTCCGACACACACGTGGGACTGAAACTACACACACACACACACACACACACACCACACACACACACAAACCCATTATGTCAATAAACCAAAATAAAATTGACCCAAAGTTAAAATTTTAATAAAATCCAAAGTGCAGTGGTACCTGTTGTCCCGTAAGGGGCAGGCACACAGCGAGCAGTCACTGATTGAACCACCAACATTCCCATAATACCCCAGGGCACATAACTCGCAGCTCCGCCCACTGGTGTGATGCTGACAGCCCTGTACAAAAAATAGAAACATCCATATGAATAACTTCTTTACCTTAATGTGTGTACGTAAACGCATGTTAGCATGTGTTAGCATGTGTTAGCATGTGTTAGCATGTGTTACCTGACACTCGCCAGTCTCCATGTCACAGCTTTCACTGTGGTTGCTGCAGCGACATCGAACACATGGACGGACAAATTGCGACTTCTGACTCTGAGACGACAACTCAGACAACGGCTGACGGAAAAAACCTGTTGCACACTCCTGCAGAAAGACAGGTCAGAGAGACGGGTCAAAGAGAGAAACAATTCAAATAGAGAGACAGGTAGGTGAGGTTCAGTTATTAACCTCACCTGACAGGACAATCCTGTGTATCCAGGTGGACAGACGCAGGACTCAATAAATCTAGCCACGCCCCCTTTGCCATGAAGCCCCTCCCCTGACTCTGCCTCCACTGCTGTTTCCATGGTGATATTGGAAATTCTGAATGAAAAAACAGAGACAGGAAATGACATGAACGGACCAGCTGATGTCACTGCTGCCGCAAGCAATCATTACAGTGATGACATATATACATACTGTGTATATGTAGTGTACATACATTACATATTACATTACATTACATATACACAGTATATTACAGTATTTGAGCAGTATGTACAGTATTGTTAGGCCTCACCCCACATGGCTCAAACAAAGAGAAGGCCTGTTAGGAAAATTTAAAAGCCTAACTACGAGGGCCTTATCAACCTGAGGAGTTCAAGAACAAAGGAACTGAGCCACCGCCCAAAAGGACCACGGCCCCCTGGGACCATCTACCGTTTCCGGGCTCCTGCTGCCTTGAAACACTGACCGATCTAGATCGTCACACCCCGGGCTCTGCTGGATCATTGCTCTCCTCTGCTTCACCACCTCCTCATATCTATATCTCTGTAAATCTTGATGCCTCTCTCTGTCTATTACTAATTATCTTGTGTGTCCTGCCCTCTTCCAGGTCACCATGATGGACAGGAGGTCGTCTGGCTCGGGCACCGCTTGGTGATGCCTCGTCCAGCTCAGTCGTCTCCTGGATCCACTCACTCTACATATAACTTGTATCAGACTTTCTGTTAATGTAACTCGTAAACTGTGATTTGTTGCTCTTTTCTGTACACGTGACATCTCCCTCCTCTGTGGCTCTTCCTGAGGTTTCTTCCATTGTTTTTACCCTGTTAAATTTTTTTTCCTCACTCGAATCGAGGGTCTAAGGACAGAGGGTGACGTTCACTGTACAGATTGTAAAGCCCATTGAGGCAATGTGATTGTGATTTTGGGCTGTATAAATAAAATTGATTTGATTTGAATTGATTTGAATGTAGGAAGAACTGTAACTCAAGGTATGACAGGATGACCATGACGTCACTCAGAGTTTAAAGGTCAGGAGATTTCGCATTCCCACGATAACTTAATGCTATAAAGACACTCTGGTTTTATCCTCTTGGATCCATAGAGGAACACTGCACAACCCAGTCGTTCCTCACCGCCTGCAGAAGGGAGAAATTATCTTCAGAAGGAGACAGAACCATCAAGGTCCGGTCCTTCCATCAGATCGATCCCTCATCAGCTGTTAGGACGCTACAGCTGATCCCGCGCTCGCATCCAGATCGAGTAGGAGTTTCAAGTTGGATGGGACACACGCTAGTTGCAACGAGCGACACAAGTAAGAGGCTACTGTTTGGGCAGAAACAGATAGAATATAGCGGGCTTTTATTGTGCTTATGTTTGATGTGAAGGGACCAACGAGTCCTACGAATGGTTGACTGTACTGTGTGCTAACTGTGTTATTATGCTCGCTAGGAGCTCTTTCATGCTGATCCAGCTTGTGTAGTTTTGCCGCCGTGTGTGATCACAATGCGTCGTATTCCGGCTAAATCAGCGGACGATAAACGAACCTCAATTCACTTGCCGGCCGCTGTTTGAGGGAGAGATGACTGCTGTGTACCACATGGTTGTTGTGTTATTCTTTGTTTGTTGTTCTTTCCTTTTACTAACTCTCTCTCACACACACACACACACACACACACACACATACGAGGTTTCTTCACTGTTACGCCCATCAGTTTTGTAGTCCGCCGAACGTGACTTCCCAAGCCACATTCGGCCTTCTTTGTAGTTTTACAAAGGACTCCCCCCATGTTTTGGAGGTGCTAGTTCTAGAGAACAACTGTTTGTTAAAGTAGGTGGTTTGTGTTTTGGAGAACGCTTTAATAAACACTGTTGATTTTAACTGAGCAGCATCTGTGATTATTTTGCACAATCCCGTATTATAATTACAGCTGGTTGAGATGGCCAGTGCTCCGATTTACGCCTTCCCTCTTATCTAATTATTGATATTTTTACAATATTGACAATTTGATTAATTTCAGGCTTTTAGACTAAAAGTAGGCTATATAATTTGGCTATTGATCCCTGATTTCAGGGTGTGGCCCATGTTCATTAATGAATTATAGTAACCTACATTTCATTAATCAACTATAATAATTAAATCAATTAATAATTAATTAATAATAACATTTTAATTAATAATCAATATCGATTCCCGACAGTATACACGCAGTACACAGTGTATAGAGTATTTGTACCTGCTCTGCTGCAGTCTGGTCCCGTATGATGCCTTGATGATGACGTACTCAATGTTACTGAGGACCGACATGAAGTCAGCGTGACTCACCGACTTCTCCGACACCGAGTTAAAATACTTCCACTTGTGCTGTAACACACACAAACACACAAACACACATGTTATAATAACCGGCTCAATCATTTCAGTTTCAGTTGCTTTGTTTTTTCCCATGATTCTCAGCAGCCATACCTCTGTCATCCTGATGACATGCTGTGACCTGACGCCGTTGCTAGGGGCAACCATGTCAGTGTATATCACCAGCTTCCTCAGGCTCCCGCCCCTCATCAGGACTTGAGGTTCCTGATTGGACAAACCCGAACCATCCTCCGCGTAAAAGGTGACGATGTAAGACAGCAGACCACCATATGACAACAACTGCAAAATAAAGTACGCATGACACAATGTACAAGGTCTCATTGGGCCTGTCAGTCAACAGAGTGGGCAGCAGTATCATCAGGCCTGTCAGTCAACAGAGTGGGCAGCAGTGTCATCACGCCTGTCAGTCAACAGAGTGGGCAGCAGTGTCATCACGCCTGTCAGTCAACAGAGTGGGCAGCAGTGTCATCACGCATGTCAGTCAACAGAGTGGGCAGCAGTATCATCAGGCCTGTCAGTCAACAGAGTGGGCAGCAGTATCATCACGCCTGTCAGTCAACAGAGTGGGCAGCAGTATCATCACGCCTGTCAGTCAACAGAGTGGGCAGCAGTATCATCACGCCTGTCAGTCAACAGAGTGGGCAGCAGTATCATCAGGCCTGTCAGTCAACAGAGTGGGCAGCAGTATCATCAGGCCTGTCAGTCAACAGAGTGGGCAGCAGTGTCATCACGCCTGTCAGTCAACAGAGTGGGCAGCAGTATCATCACGCATGTCAGTCAACAGAGTGGGCAGCAGTATCATCACGCCTGTCAGTCAACAGAGTGGGCAGTATCACATGTCAGTCATCAGTCATCACGCCTGTCAGTCAACAGAGTGGGCAGCAGTATCATCACGCCTGTCAGTCAACAGAGTGGGCAGCAGTGTCATCACGCCTGTCAGTCAACAGAGTGGGCAGCAGTATCACACTGCCTGTCAGTCAACAGAGTGGGCAGCAGTATCATCACGCCTGTCAGTCAACAGAGTGGGCAGCAGTATCATCACGCCTGTCAGTCAACAGAGTGGGCAGCAGTATCATCACGCCTGTCAGTCAACAGAGTGGGCAGCAGTATCATAACGCCTGTCAGTCAACAGAGTGGGCAGCAGTATCATCACGCCTGTCAGTCAACAGAGTGGGCAGCAGTGTCATCACGCCTGTCAGTCAACAGAGTGGGCAGCAGTATCACACTGCCTGTCAGTCAACAGAGTGGGCAGCAGTATCATCACGCCTGTCAGTCAACAGAGTGGGCAGCAGTATCATCACGCCTGTCAGTCAACAGAGTGGGCAGCAGTATCATCACGCCTGTCAGTCAACAGAGTGGGCAGCAGTATCATCAACGCCTGTCAGTCAACAGAGTGGGCAGCAGTATCATCACGCCTGTCAGTCAACAGAGTGGGCAGCAGTATCACACTGCCTGTCAGTCAACAGAGTGGGCAGCAGTATCATCACGCCTGTCAGTCAACAGAGTGGGCAGTTCACAGCCTGTCAGTCAACAGAGTGGGCAGCAGTATCACACGCCTGTCAGTCAACAGAGTGGGCAGCCGTATCACAATGCCTGTCAGTCAACAGAGTGGGCAGCCGTATCACAATGCCTGTCAGTCAACAGAGTGGGCAGCAGTACCTGTTGTCCTTCGAACTGTGGGGGGAGTCTCCAGTAGAGCGGACCGGCCAGCCTGCTGCTGTTCAGCTGTCTGGAGTCGAGCAGCATGTCGCCGCCCTGCTGGTAGACTCCTGATACGACACCCTGCAGGTGAGACTGACTGACCACTGACAGGAGAGCAGGAGAGCGAGCCAGAGTGATCTATGGAGGTGGGTGATATCAACAGATGTCTTAATAATGCCACCAGTAAAACTGGTAACTATGTAAATAATATAGTAATATACTGTTTGGATAGACCCGAAGTGGTTTAACGCTTTGTAAAAACCAATAAAAAAATGTGGGTACTTCACTAGTGACAAGTTGTGTTATTGTTTTCTGTGTCATATGATCATCTTATTGATTAGTTATTACTTTCACACATCCTGACGTTCCCTGTCAGTCAAGCTTTTATTGACTGGATGGCAGTAACAGGTGTTTCTGTCCGGTTCTGACAGAACCAGTTGTGTTATTGACAACCAGGGTCACACATACAGGTGCACTGTTAAGTGCTGTGTGTTGATGTTGTATATGTACAGTATACATGTAGTACAGGTGTGTACTTGTACTCACAGGTACTTTGTAGAGTCCTCCCTGCTCCTCACAGTCTCTGCTGTGTCCTGAACAGAAACACTGAGAGCAGCCGTCTGGATTCTCAGGTGACAGAGCGAAAAAACCTGAGACGCACTCCTCACAGCGCTGCCCCGACACGCCAACCTATTGAATATATACGTTATACATTTATTCGTACAGACACATGGTATATATTTAAAAATACACACCTCACACCTGTAAAATCTATACGTACCTTACACACACACTGTCCTGTGTGTCGACAGTCACACACTTGCAGCGTCATGTTGCAGAACTTTTCGTCTGTTCCCGCCTGGTCACAGCCACACGCTAAGCATGCTGGGTAACCATGGTAACCAGGCGCACACAGGTCACATGACTTGCCTGAGAACCCCTCTCTGCATGGACACTGCCCATTGGTTAGAGCACACTGAGGGGCGGAGCTTCCTGCTGCGCTGCAGCTGCATGGCTGTAGAGACACAAGGGCATTAGTGTATGTGTGTGCGTGTATTTCCTGTGTATTCGTGTATTTTCCTGTCTATTTGTGTGTACTTACTTTGTATTTGTGTGTATTTGTGTGTACTTTGTGTGTATTTGTGTGTATCTATGTGTACCTTGCAGCCAGTTGTGGGGTCATGACCCCAGTAGCCTGTCTCACACCTGTCGCAGGTGTCTCCCTCAGTGTGGGCGGGGCAGATGCACACACCAGTCTCAGGGTCACAGTTCCCTCCAGTGTGCTCACAAGTGCATGCTGGGAGGAGAACAGATAACAGCCAATCAGAGTTGAGAGAGAAATGACAGCAGTCAGACCGACTGTCACATGCTCTGTTTGACTACCTGTGCATCCGTCGGCATCAAAACCGTAGTAACCATGGCTACAGCGGTCACACTTCTCTCCAGCCACGCCCTCCACACACTGGCACCTCCCCTCCTCATCACATGACTTAGAGAGAGATCCTGACTGGTTACAGCCACAGACTTCACAGCCCCGCCCACTCACCAGCCCGAAGAACCCCGTCTGAAAGAAATGAAACAAACACGTAAATTCATTTAGAAAGACGATTAATAATGAAAAAAATATAATCATGAAGATGCAAATTTAAATTCTGCTGAGCAAAGTGTGTGTGCGTGTGTGTCTGTGCGAGTCTCACCTGGCAGCGGTCACAGGTGCGTCCCGTCACATTCTCTTTGCATGAACATTGACCTGTTGTGACATCACACACACTGGAGACGGTGCCTCTGTCATCACAGCCACACTCTGAGAGAAAGGGAGAAGCCCCGCCCACCATCAGTCGTGAGGCGAGTTCAAGATCGCGCAGCGTTGCCTAAATCGTGATGCATGCTGGTTAAAATGTGTCCACGATGACCTGGATGGTTTCTGCTCCGCATCCGATGTCACATGACCTTAAGTTATCGTGGGAGCGAGGCGGCTGCAGAGCAGTAGCGCAGTTGTTTTCCAGGTACTGCGCGACCCTAGACCCACCTTCATGACATCAGGACTTTGCCTTGATTGGCTCTCATCTACGCTGACATATATGACGTGTGTTTCGATGAATTTCCATTCCTGGGATAGTCAACATGAATAAACCTATAAAATCCTTCATGTAATGCAACAACCCTGAAAGATGTCGTCAATAAACTGCTCAGTTCTGTCAGCTGAGGGTGATGATGGAGAAGAACTGCTGTGTCCAGTGTTATCTGTACTATCCACTCTTATTAACCCTTTCTGTTCCCGTCACATTAACAATACAAAGAATTATCCTGAGCTGTTCTGCGTGTGATGAGATGGTGCAGCGGGACAACAAGGCATCTGATTCAGTAACTTGTTCTGATTATTGTATTTCATTCATTCAGTGAAATGTATTTCATTCATTGTGAATAATGTTGCTATAAGAAAATGCATCATCTTATGTGTCTTTATGCTTATTTGTTAAATGTAGTCAGCAAATTCCCCTCAGCTGTGATATAATCATGCACCAAAGCACAGTTGTCTTCATAATAATTAATTGTAATTGTATTGTTATTAGGCAAGACTTACTATAATGTCCTAGATAGACAAAGTTCTAATGTATTTAATGGTGACATTACAAGGAAAACAGAACATGAGCATTTACAGTAAGACAACATTTAGGCTGTTCATCTACTCTGATAAACCAGTTGGACCGTTAATGTGCCACTGTGTGACCGTTTGAAGTGAAGCAATTACAAAATATCCAAATTTGAAGTTGTTATTGTGACAAAGCTGTCACATTCTGTTGTCTCTAAATATGAAAAATATGAACTGTCCGTGTATGTATATATATATATATATATATATACACTCTCTGCAAAAGACGAGCTAGACACGGGTCTTGATACACAGCAGCAGTTCCACTGCTCTATTCCCTCAGTTTACATGATTTTGGTTGACTGCTATTTTGAACATCTCAGATTGAATAATTCCCGAGGGGACTAAAATGATAAAAGGCCAGCAAAGTTCCCATAGCATCAGGTAGAAAACTGATCGCCGTCCTTGTTGATTTCCTCAAACATTAATGGAATTTCAATTTCCTCCACTTCTTCCCAGTCGAGGAAGGCAAACACTGCAAGCTCAGCCAAGTCACGTCATATCTACGGGAAGAGAGAGTGTCCGACTTCATAGCAGCCTTTGTAGCCCCGCCCCTGCAGCCGCCCGCAGATCTCGCTGATGCAGTCAGTCAACAGGAGTTCAACTTGAACGCGCCTTTACTTTGAAGCCCCGCCCACCACCCTGCCACCCAAGCCCCGCCCACCATCAGTTCTTCTCGTTTCACCTTAAATGTTTCAATATTTGCGATGAAAGATGCGAGGAAACCACTTGAGGAGAGAGGAGACGAGGAAATCTGTTTTAGGAGAAATGATCCTCTGCAGCGTCACACTGAGGCAAGTTTGTTTCTGATCACATGTGAGTTTGTGAGTCTGCGAGTGAAGTCGGCCGTTTGGATGCAGCCTCAGTTTGCATCAGTCTGTGAATAAGGACGGTTTTTATGATGCAAACATGAAAATAAGGATAAAAAACTGATTTATTACTTCAAGTCAATATCAGATAATAAAGCCTCTGATGTTTTAATTAACCTTTAATAAACTTTATCATTACATTTAAATACTTTTAATGACCTCACATGGAAGATTTACATTTATTGATTATCTGAAAATTGATCAGAAAATGATGGTTAATAATTACAAAAACAGTTTCAGTAGATTAATCATGATGCTGTGGTGGCTGTAGCTAACGAGGCAGAGCAGGTCGTCCAGCAATTGGAATGTTGCTGGTTCGAACCCCCGACTGCTTGTCAAAGTGTCTTTAGGCAAGATACTGAAACCCTGATGAGCAGTTGGCAGCTTCTGCCATCAGTGTGTGAATGTGAACGATCAGTAGACTGACTGGAAAAACACTGTAGAAATGCAAGTCCAATTAATAAAGAGTCAGAACCAGAACCCGACTGCACTTCGATGATAGCAGCACACAGTCTTGTATTTATAGCAGCAGGAATGTTGATCTTTTCAAATCCAGATTAGATTTGACCTCCGACCTCTTTGTTCTACTGCCACATGACTGTGTGTGTGTGTGTGTGTGTGTGTGTTTGTCACTGTGTGTGTGTGTGTGTGTGTGTCTCACCCTGACAGTCCTTGGCAGACACCGCATCTCCATAGTAACCTGGTTGGCAGACCTCACACTGTCTCCCAGCAGTATTGCCAAGGCAACGCAGACACTCGCCAGTGATGATGTCACAGTGCCCCGCTTCGCTGACGTTCACGTTGCCGTGACACTCACAGTGGACACATGTCCCGCCTATTACTTGTGGGTTACCATAGAAACCACTGGCACACCTGGAGACACAGATAGACAGGTGTCAACAGAAGGTGTGTTGCTTCTGATTGGTGGATCATTCTGTGAATCGTCCCTACCTCTCACAGTTGGTTCCTGTGTATCCCTCCTGACACCGGTCACATGACACCTGGCCGGACGGCTCCAGCACACAGGTGGGACTGAAACTGGAACACACACACACTGTCAAAACCTGGATACTAATAAAGTTATATTCAGTTTAAATCGGAGGAGTCATGACAGAAGACGCACAGAGATTACTTTTACTGAGGGCAACAGAAATCATCGTGACTGGAACCATAAACTGTCTGGTTGATCACGGACCAAGACAGGATGGCTCTACAGTGGCTGATTAAACCCGCCAGAACATCACTGGTACCATCTACAGAGCATCAGTAACATCAGTGAGGTGAGACGTCTGCAAAGAGTCCAGAGATACTACAAGACAGCATCCATCCAGACAGTCTGTTCACGTGCTGCCAGCTGACAACAGATACAGAAGTGTCAGCTGACGGACCTCCAGACTACACAGCAGCTTCACTCAGACTGAGAGACTCATCTTCAATAAATGTAACACAGTACAGAGAACGTCAACACTGTTGTTCCTCTGATGCTTGCTGTATTTTACTTTACTCAGCTGTAGAGAACTTTATTTAACTTTAGAGAATTTTATTTTGCTGTAGAGAACTTTATTCAATTGTAGAGAACTTTATTAAATGTAGAGGACTTAACTTTGCTGTGGAGACCATTATTTTGCTAAGTGTTTAAAATAAGCGTGACGAATAAAGCACTTGATCATTTTAGGTCATTTTTAAAAAAAACTAAAATTACAAACTTTAATGAGGTTTTTGTGGCCTTTTTGGCTTCATTACCAGAACAGCTTGGAGAAATGACAGGAAACAGGTTGAGAGAGAGGGGGAGTGACACGCAGCAAAGGGCCCCAGGCTGGGACTCGAACCTGGGGCTGCTGCAGCGAGGGCAAAGCCTCTGTACATGGGACGCTGGTCTACCAGCTGGGGCGCCCCCTTTAATGAGTTTGTTTAGTCCGAACCTGTTGGACGGCTCCGTCAAAGGACATGGACACAACCGACAGTCATCTGGTGTCCCTTCTGTGGCATCACCATAGAAACCAGGAAGACACTGATTGCAATGAGGACCAGTGGTGTTTTGGGTACAACCCTGAAAAACAGACAGACAGACAGACAGGCAGACATTTAGTCAGTGTCTCAACTGATGTCACCTGTTGAGAGAACATTCTTCCTGATCAGAAGGAGGAGGGCTGCAGGCGGTTGCAGCAAACAGAAGGAGCCAATTTAAAATGTGGCTGGTGACCTCAGAAAGAAGTGATCAGTTCGGCCACGGTGATGCTCTGAACATTTAACACTCACCAGACAAACTCCATTGATGTCGCACTCTGTGGCGTGGTCGTAACACTCACACTGCATACAGTTTCCTCCAAATAAAACTCCTCCCACCCTGTAGAAACCTGGGAGACACATCTACACACAAAAAACAGGTTTACTCAGATTGATATTATCATCAGTGTTTAACAGAACTAACAGTAAAGTACTGAATGCCATATCACAGGCAACTGGACTTGTTTGTTCCAGCTGCCTACGATATAGCGCTACTATGATCTTCAGCAACACTAACAGTAACGTAATAAAGAAGTACTGACCTCACAGGAAGTGCCGCTATAACCCCATGGACATTCACACATCTCCACGCCAACCGCCGGAATGCCCAAAATTGAACCAGAATCAGCAAAGTCCAGAGACACAGAACTGAGACTGAGAAACAGACAGATCAGAGAGAGAGACAGGTCAGAGAAAGACAGACCTCGTCCTCTCGGTGTGTTCAGAGCTGTGACGGATGCTGACTGTTGAATCCTGTGTCTGGACCACAAAGCCGCACTTGAACACACCTCAAAGACACTTGCTGACCGCCAACTAACTCGCACATTCTGCACCTGTGTGAGAGGAAATGACTCTCCACAACAGCAGGTTGCGATAGTCTGAATTCATCAGTCTAAAAGAGAAACCAGAAGACTGCAGATATACAAACTGTGGTTCTGATAACGCAGTATTTTTTCCCTCCACTGCCTCTAATGGAGAGCATGTCGGATGAGAAGTTTTAAATGTCTCTGGTGAAGAGGAGGCAGAGACTCCTGAGGACAAGATATCACGGACACTACAGTGACGGGCTGAGCTGACCAGCCAATCAGAGTTAATGTGCTCCACCATCAATTCAACTTGCTCAGTTGGCGATAAAGCCACCAAGAAGGACTGGTGTCAACATTTCCTATGACCAGGACCAGGACCACAGCCAAGGACCAGAACAGAGACTCAGATCACAGCAGAGGATTGGAACAGAGACCAGGACCACGGCCGAGGACTGGAACAGAGACTCAGATCACAGCAGAGGACTGGAACAGAGTCCAGGACCACGGCCGAGGACTGGAACAGAGACCACGACCGCAGCCGAAGACTGGAACAGAGTCCAGGAACACACCCTGCAGTTTCACACTCAGCTGAAAACACTTCATCAGACTGGACCTCCAATGAGAACTGACTGGAGTCCCAGTCTGATGAATCCAACAGAACAACCTGGGGTCACCACACAGACTCTCTTCCACCTCGACTGCAGCTTCAGAACATGTTGGACTTCCTGCTGAGGACACAGACACAGAGCTCACTCTGGTTGTACGAAACAAATCAAAACCCTGTAGACTTGATGGACCATCTTTCATGATCCCTTCAGGACCTCCAGGGTTAGGGTTAAGCCTGATTTATGCTTCTGCGTCGCGGCGACGGCGTAGCTACGTCGTCGACGCAGACCCCTACGCGGACCCTACGCCGTAGCCTGACGTGCGCCTCCAAAAAATCCTGACTACACGTCACGTCGACGCGTCGAGACGCGAACGGCAAGGACTGTGATTGGTCGGACAGACCACCTCCGCAAATGTCTTGTGTGTCGCCTGCCAGTTGCCATGGTTTACTGTCTGACCGGAAGAAAACCAAGGAATCCGATATGAACCCCCCGAAACCAAACAGACGCAGCCACGCTGGTGAATTGCAGAACAACGCGTTCCTCGACGCAGAACTTCGAATGCTCAATGACGGCGTAGGGTCAGCGAAGTCGCTACACCGTCGCCGCGGCGCCGTCGCCACGACGCCGTGACGCAGAAGCATAAACCAGGCTTTAGGGTTAGTCCACTGAGCTAGGACCAGGATGGAATCCACATCAGTCCACTTGAGTCTCAAGTTTTTCAGGAGGACAAGCAGTGTGACCCTCTGATAGTCGGAGCTCTGGGGTCTTTTTTTTAAACATGAACCACCACCTCAGGCTGCCAGTCCCCACATACTGTCCCCGAACTCCACAAGAGCCTGACGAGTTGAGATCAGAATCTCACTGATACTGTGAAGCAGTTTAAACACCTCAGAAAAATGACAAGTCTTCCGTTTGTGCTATAAAGTGACAAAGTTAACAAACAGTCTGACAACACTTCACTCCTTGTAACCAGATTACTTTGTTCTTACCGTATCTGTCCGTCAGCAGAGGCGTTCAGGTGAACTCTGACCCTCAGTGATGTCACGTCAGCGAGGACAGACAGCACGTCATCACGGGTAGTGTGAACGCCAGTCTGAACATCCAGGAAGTGTCTCCCAGCCATCTCCACGGCAACCGAGCGCTCAGCCAATGGAGAGAGGAAGAGAAGTAGAGGAGGCGACAGACGAAGAGCACGACCGTTTCCCTGGAGACGAGAGAGAGTTGCAGTCCTTTTAGATGCCATGGTTGTAGTTTTTTAACATTAAAACAGTACAAAACTTACATTTGTTTACATAAACATTTTGAACATGTTTTAACATTAAAGATAATTTACAAGAACTCTTAAATACTTTGTTTGTTCTCACCTCAATGATGATGTCAGAGTGGGCAGGCAGGGAATGGTCTTCATTGTCCAACGGGATGTCGTAAAGCACAGAGAAGTTCAGAAAACCTCCATAGGACACCAGCTGGAGACAGACAGGCAGACAGACAGAGAGACAGACAGTTAGGCAGACAGGTTCCTGGTTACAGAGTGATGGAATAATGACCAAATATGGAAATGGTGGCTGACCTTGTTGCCAAGGAAACTGTCGGGCGCTGCCCACGACAGCACATGTTGGTGGGTGTGGCCAGAAGAAGTGTTTCTGGGGACGGGGAGGTCGTTGCCATGGATGACAGGTGTTGTGTGGAGGGACTGAGAGGGGCGGAGCCAAGCATCTGTCTGAAGCACCTGAAAATAAAAGTCTTTGTAGGAACTTCATATTTAGAGAAATAGCATGGTATACTGCTGTGTTACCTGAGTACAGGTGTGTCCGTGTGTTACCTGTGCTGTGGACCAGGCTGAGCTCTCGCAAACGTCGGACACACCAAAGCAGAAACAGTCGGTGCAGCCACGTGGATTATTCTTCTGCAGGTTGTAGAAACCTGGTTTGCACAGGTCACAGTGAGCTCCCATCACGTTCACCTGAAGGGAAGGGAACAGGTGGAACAGGTGAGATGTCAGAGAACAGGTGGGAACAGGTGAGACGTATTTAGTAAAGCGTTATATCACTTTGTTACTGCAATAACAGTGAGGACAATGATGACGATGAAGATGATGAAGATGGTTGTGTTGGTGATGTCACTGTGTTTACCTTGCAGGTGCAGGGCCTGCAGGGGTCGGTGTTGATGCTGCCGGACAGGTTACACTCACATCGAGCACAGAGAGGAAAGTCTCGGAATCCGAACGCACAGCGATCACACTGTCGACCTGCAAAACCCTCCTGACACACACACTGACCTGCACGCACACACACACACACACACACACACACACACACACACACACACTCAGTGAGAGCTGTATTTCACCCTATTCATAGTTTTCCCGTGACGTCACACCTCCAGGGGATTGTTCCTCGCTGCTGTCAGCATAGAAGCGATTGAAAACTTTGGTTTGACACCAGTTTTGTTTTGTCAAAATGCCGGAGAGCTGTTGTGCTGTCGGAGGCGCTCACAGACTCTGCTTCTACTGAAATCCGTCCGAAATAGAAAACCCAGAGAGGAGATTGTGGATTTGTGCCGTAAGACGTATGCAACAATGGCAGCCGTCCAAATACTCACATTCTTGCTGAGAATGCTGCATCAAGCTGCGTTAAGCTCAAGTGAAAACAAGTATACACTTTTATTAATCATATTTTAGCAATAAGTCATCTGCCTGTAATGTTGTGACGTGGTTTGTTGTTGTGTACCATGGCGACCAGCTGCAGAGGTCCTAATGAATTAAAGATAGTCAGCTGAGGCGCTGTGTTAGCTGCAAAGAAACTTGGAAGGAAAGTGCAATGATTTGGAAATCGCTGCACACCTTGAAGCTTGTGTTTAGACTGACCAGAGTACATATACAATAATGATATTATACAATAACATGTTGGTTAATTAGAACTTCCTGCTCTTCAGTTCTCAAACGGGGCATTATTTACCATCCAGACTGTAAATACATAGAACTGTCTGTACTTTTGTAAGCTTTCTTCCTGGCAGCAGTATGAGGTGAGGGATTCTCTGCAAGGTCCACGAAAAGGTCACTGAAGTTGAGCTCCGGCAGCGACCGGACGGTTTTTAGCAGCCGAAATACGGCAGAATGCTGTTTAATGATCACAAGTGCCCAACAATTAATGTCTCTATCGTTCCTTTTCTATGCCTGACAAAAACAACAACAACAAAAACAAAAACAACAAAAACAACAACAGTGACCTGGCTGCGTGTCGTCTCTGCTGCAGACTGAAGACTTCGATCCTCTCAGATCGCAGTTACACTCGACACACGGAGAGTCTGAATATGGAGAAACCTACACACACACACACACACACACACACACACACACACACACACACACACACACACACACACACACACACAGGTAATGCAATGACCTGCTTGTATTTACAGACACGTCAGTTGTCTCCTGTTCAAATCAACTTTATTTATTAAGACACTTTCACCTCAGCAGGTCTGTAGTACTATTTACAGTATTTGTCCGTACCTCAGCAGGTCTGTAGTATCCGGCAGCGCAGGTCTCACAGTTTATGCCGGCGGTGTTTTGTTGACAGTCAATACAGACTCCGCCTCCCTGATAAACACCGTGAGTGTTTAAGCTCAAAGACAGGTCGGCGACAGTCTGATTGTAGAAACAGTCCAATGCTTTTTTGTGACAGTTACACTCTGAGAGAGACAGACAGGTGAGAGACAGACAGGTGTTGTAAATAAACAGAAGTGTGTTTCAGGTTATTTCTTATTTTATGTCCACTCTGTGTTTCTTACTTTCACAGGTGTTTCCCTCGGAGATGGTTCCTGGTTGCCATGGTTGCTGGTGGTAACCAGGGCAACAGTCATTACAGCTCTCTCCACAGGTGTTGTGTTCACACACACATTGGAGCTTCTGTGTACACACACACAGAAACATTTTTATTAGCTGTCAGAACACTGTGCAGGTGAACAGGTGAGTAGGTGAACAGGTGTGTGTCGTTACCTTGGTAACAGGGTCCAACGGGCAGCTCTGAGCGTGGCCGTAACAGATACACATCCCACCCACAGAGATGTCTTTGATGGAGTAATAATACTGAGAGACAACATATGAAAACATTTCGGTCCTTTAATTAATGAATATTTAACGATGTTGATACATTCTATTGATCAATATTGAGCCTGATCAAACAACAGGAGCCTGCCGGCTGAAAGGAGGTTGAATAAGAGAGTTGCGACAACACAAGTGTCGCAGCTCTCTTATTCAACCTCCCTGACAGGAAGTGAACATGTTGACCATGTAACAGCTCATCAGCGACAGCAGCCTGTCTCACCCTTCGGGTGACGATGGGGTCGATGTCCCGGGGGTCCCAGGCGCTCAGCGTCATCAGGTCAGCGTTGAGCGTTCTGATTCGCTGAAGCCTCAGTCTGATGTAACGAGCAGATGTGAAGTTCAGAAGTTCAGAGGTCAAATCATCCGCTCCTGGTCGACCGTTAATCAGAGAGGTGTGGATCTGAGAGACAGACAGGTAAAGCTCAGAGAAGGATACAAACAGACAGACAGACAGACAGACAGACAGACTAACTCACCTCTCCATGTTCCAGAGGGTTCAGTCTGGAGTAGTACGACGTGCAGATGACTTCTGTGTCGTTCTTGTAGGTCGGTGGGCCGAGTCGCGGCGCCACGTTGTAATGAGACAAACACTCGGAGTCACTGATGGCGTAAAACTGCCAGGGGTCAAAGGTCACACCGTCCAGAGAGCGCTCAAGGATCCAGTTACCTGGAGAGAGACGGACATGTCAGACAGACAGGTCGGACAGACAGACAGACAGACAGACAGACAGACAGACAGGTCGGACAGACAGACAGACAGACAGACAGACAGACAGACAGGTCGGACAGACAGACAGACAGACAGACAGACAGACAGACAGACAGGTCGGACAGACAGACAGGTCGGACAGACAGACAGACAGACAGACAGACAGACAGACAGGTCGGACAGACAGACAGACAGACAGACAGACAGACAGACAGACAGACAGACAGACAGGTCTCACCTGGCCGGGGAGAGTTAGCTGCCTTGATGATGATGTAAGCTACCTGAAAAATCTGAAAACAAAGACAGTCAGAACATTCACCTGTACTGTGATCACCTGGTTACTCAGAGAACACAGGTTACACATGTTGACCTGCAGCAGAATCAGAATCAGAATTCCTTTAATGTCCCACAAACGGGGACATTTGTGAATTTCAGCCAAAGGACAGAATATGAAAAAACAAAAACATTAAAATATAATTAAAAAGGTAAGAAATAGAATAAAATAAACTTGTATAAACATGATATTGTACAAGGAGGTACAATTGAGTTGTACAGGTGAGCTGTCTTCGAACCAAACAGCCTCCATTCATTCACTGTTACCTTAAGGGTGTGTGTGTGTGTGTGTGCGTGTGTGTGTGTATGTGTATGTGTGTTACCTGTTTGAGATCCAGTGTGATGGTGATCCAGTGAAACTGTCGTCCGTTCTTGATACTTGGACTTTGCCACCACTGATTGGTCCCATCGATGGCGTTGGTGATTGGATGACGTTCTAAACAATAAACACAACTGCTGTTAGTTGATCAGACTGATCAGTAATCAGAACGACTGATCAGAGAGATCAATAATCAGACATCTTGACGATTGATCTGAAGGGTACAGTTCATTCATCAGCTGATTAATCAAGACATTTATTTTGCGTGACTGAACTTTGTCTCTGGACTCGACTTCCGTGTTATGGGCAACTTTTGTTCTGAAAGAATCTGACAGGAAGCTTGTGACACTCACTCGAGCTCCAACTGTGGATTCAACTGTGATTCAAGTGTGGGCATCAAACTATTTATTTAACTATAAATCTATTTATATTTGTGTTTATTTATGTCATGTGAGATTTACGTCTTCAGCAGGAACCAACGGGCTGCAGCCAGGAAGTCAGACAGTATTCAGAAACGGACCCACATGTTGTTGGTTCTGACATGAATTAGTTTACAATAAAGAGGTACATAGAAAACACCAGGCTGGCCCTTTAAACTGCTCCCTCTGCTTTTGGCTTGGTTTTAAAGAAAACTGGACCTGCAGTTCAATGTGGACTCTGTGGTTCTGGTTTCGTACCTTTGGACAGGACAGAGTTTGCATCACATTTCGGGCAGTGTGGGTTCTTGATCCGTCGTCCTGGAACGTGTTCGACTAACTTACAGTAAACCTCCGGTTCTGGATCTCCGCATGTTGCGTTAGTGTTGATCACTGCGTTACTCGCCAAATTCAAGATGGCAGGGAACAGACCTGAAACACACAACGCTAACTGTTAGCATCCTGAAACACACCGCTAACTGTTAGCATCCTGAAACACACTGTTAGCATCCTAAAACACACCGCTAACTGTTAGCATCCTGAAACACACTGTTAACTGTTGAATGAGTGAATGAATGAACTCTTTGTTCAATGTTTTCTAGCTGGGACAGTCAGCAGCGCCTCAGACAGATCGGGTGTCCTGCAGGTAAACTCTCAGGTGAGTCAATGTCTGAAACCTGACGGTGAAGTTTCTTCCTCCGATTGTGAAACACTGACGACTGAAATTTAACTTTTAAACTTGAGAGTTTAAAAATAATGATTTTTGTTGAAAAGGAAATTCAGAGTGAAACATCCTGTTGACACTGACAATCTTTGGTGCTTGCTTCAGAGGTTAAAGGTCAACCGGTTTCATCACTGATTCAGTCATCTTCATCAATAACTGATCACTTACTGATAACTGGTCATTATTCTCCACTGATGATGTCACAGCCTGATTCTCATTAACTCTGAAACTGACTGAATTAGATCAGCTCGTTTCATCCATTAATCAATAAATCTTAAAATACATTCTAACAATTTATCATCACTTTGATCATTGAAAATATCTGAAAGTGTCAATGTTTACTGAAACTGGTCACACACACACACACACACACACACACACACACACACACACACGCACACACACCCACACACACACACACACACACACACACACATGTTAATTACTCTCTTGTGTGATCAGCTGCGGAGGTGTGATCACAGCAACTGGGTGGTCACACACACACACACACACACACACACACACACACACAGAGACCTTCAGTCTACATTCAGGCTGTTTGGTGGAGACGCAGCTCTGCTCTGATTGGCTGCAGGGGGCTCTGAGTGTGACGCAGCATGTTGTGTGTGTTCACTTTCCCATCGCTGCCAATCAAATCAGTTTTATTGACACAACCCAAAGTCACAGTCACATCCTCTCAGTGGGCTGTTGGACCGAGAGACATGACACCAGATCAGAACAGGTCAGTAGCTGTAGCATGTTAGTTAGCATGCTAGTTAGCATGGCTAAATGCTTCAGAAGAAGGAGCTCGTTGTTTTACTTGTGATAAATCAGCTTGGTTTTGTTCTCCAGTTTAAAATAGGATCTGCATCTTGTCCTGGTTGTTTCTGTCCACAAACAATCGAGCAGCATGAGAGTGACGCATGTCACACACACACACACACACACACACACACACACACACACACACACACACACCGGCTACATGTACACGTAGAGTTCAGGTGAATCACAGGTGAGTTCATATATAACGTGATCTGCAGCAGATGAATGAGGTGAGTCGTCGTCAGACTGATAACGAGTCAGTGAAGCTGCTGATTCACTCAGTCTGTTGGAATGTGTTAAATCAGCCTGTTGATGTTCAAATGACCTCTGACCCTCCCCCACTCTCTCTCTCTCTCTCTCACACACACACACACACATACACTGAGCCCTGTGGAGGAGTTAATGTGGGTGAGGGGGTTTTAGGGTTTTCGGAAGGGGAGGGGAGAGGAAGAGGGTGGGGTGTGATTGTTAATAGTAATTATCACACACAGGTTGTGTCTCAGCAGGACATTCAGTCTGTCTGTCTGATGATCCTCATCAATACGATCAGTATGCACACACACACACACACACACACACACACACACACACACACACACACACACACACACACACACACACACACACGCACACGTTTCCCTCCAGTACAGTCTGTAGTCCGTCGTCCTAAAACTGGAAATCAGTGAGCGTGTTTGTTCTTCTGGTTTCTGTGAGTTTGTTAAAATGTTAAAAACAGTTAGTGGTTGCTAACGAGTGTCTGAATGAGACTACAGAGGTTGTCGGGGACATTAAACGTCCTCACAGCGAACACGGAGACTCATCTACTCACTAGTCCGTCTTTACAGCCACTTTAGTTACACACTATTCTAACTCCGACTGTACAACTTGTACATTGATCAGTTTATAGAAAACCTGGATAGTAATTGTGCAGTAAGACTCTTAGTGGTGGAGACGTTTCAGTCATGTGACCGTGATGTCGTCTGTTTGTAGCCTAACATTAGCTTCTTACTGCTACAGGTTTAATTGTCGGAAGTGAAATATTTCTGTGAAATTAGTCCAAACATAAACTCGCCTGACTGCTGAAGACAATCAGACCAAACAGATGATCCTGGATCAGTGTGTCACAAGTCAAGGACCAAAAACTGAATTCTGTTTAGACTTCATGAAGACGTCAGCGCGCCTGTCAGACACAACTGAGGGACAAATGCCAGATGTTTCATCATCCATCTTATTTTACATTGTTCTCCTCTGTATTACAACTAACAGCGCTAACAGAGCTAACAGCTAACAGAGCTCACAGCTAACAGAGCTCACAGCTAAAAGCTAATCCCTTTTGATGCAGCTTTTCTGTTTCTGAGCTCAAGTTTAGAACAAACCACAATATCTCAGATTTGTCTTTGAAAAACTGAAAATTAAGTTTGTCCTCATTGATCATGAATTCATGGACATCCAGGAAAAAACAGCTGGAACATTAAAATAAAACAATTCAATCATAACAAACTTTAAATAAAAAACTGATCTTTCAAACAAGTTGAGCTTCTGCTCAAACTGTTTTCATTAAAAACATGTGAGTGAAGAATCTTTCTCCTCATGTGAGAGAACCAATCACACCTCATAGAATTCCACCAGCAGAATCCAGCAGAACTCTGCAGAACCCAGCAGAACTCTGACCTCTACAGAAGCAGATTAACAGAAGTGAGTAAAGAGAAAGTTTCTCACCTCTCTGCTGAGCTGCAGCTCGCTCGATCAGCAACAACAGCAGCAACAGCTTCATGTCTGCAACCAGCAGCTGAGGAGCTGAATGGACCTGGACTGGACCTGGACTGGACTAACTGGACTCAGACCGGTTCCCTCTGTGAGAATAAATGTGGAGAGGAGGAATGTGTTGCTGCAGAGTCTCTGTTGGCACAAACACTGACTCCCTCATTCATTCAGCTCAATGAGAGGAGAAGGGGGGCTGGACTGTACCATCTCACCTGCTGATGGGGGGGGCGGGGTCGCCTCCTCTGTAAAGGATCATTCTGCTGCGCTATTTATTATTGGAGTCAAATGACTGAGATGTCTGTCAACAGTGAACGTTCAGTTTTCTCTTCTTCTTCTCCTTCTAACGTCAGCACGTCATGAAGTTAAAGTTGTGGTTTTATTGTTGTCTCTGAAAGTCAAACATCACTCATCAATCGTTTAAATCAGATTGATCAGCTGTGATTGGATCGTTACAGAAGCACTGAACTGTTTATCAAACGTTCAAATCTTCATGTGTGACGTCTCAAAATAACATAAATGATGTCAGAATCACAAAGTTATTTATCTTATTGGAAAGAGAGGAAAGTGTTAAATCTTGAAAAAAAACAGCGTCCTGCTCCTTTAACTGCTGCAGTCCGCTCAGACCATTGTCTCAGTCAGAGGGGGGGGGGCTGCACCGTGTGTATGTGTGTGTGTGTGTGTGTGTGTGTGTGTGTGTCTGTCTTTATCACATGGTGGGGCCAAATCCATGACAGCACACTCACGTTGTGGGTCCCATAAGCCGAGTGGGGTCTCAAAACCTGGACCTCACTAGGATTATGCTTAATTATGTGAAGCTAAGGTCTAAATAATGCCCTGTGAAGTTTTCAGGGTTAACTCCAAAATGCACATCTGCCAACAGAATGTGCTTCAGTTAGCTTAGCAAAGTGAACTCAGGAGCAGGAACACACACTCTAAGCACATTTTGCTCACTGCGCATGTACAAGCAGCCAACAATGGCAGCTAATGCTTTGCTGCTAACAGGGAGCTAATTTTAAGGTAATTGAACCAGTTGCAAAGACAGGATAAATACTATCAGCACCAAATATGAAACATGATACATAATTCATCCATCCATCCATCCATTTTCGTCCGCTTCTCCGGGGCCGGGTCTCGGGGGTAGCTGCCTGAGCAGGGACACCCAGAGTTCCCTCTCCCCGGACACTGCCTCCAGCTCTTCCGGGAGGATCCCAAGGCGTTCCCAGGCCAGCTGGGCGACATAGTCACACCAGCGTGTCCTGGGTCTTCCTCGGGGTCTCCCCCCGGCTGGACATGCCAGGAACACCTCCCGAGGGAGGCGTCCCGGGGGCATCCGAAACAGATGCCCGAGCCACCTCAGCTGGCTCCTCTCGATGTGGAGGAGCAGCGACTCTACTCCGAGCTCCTCCCGGGTGACAGAGCTCTTCACCCTATCTCTAAGGCAGCGCCCTGCCACCCTGCGGAGGAAACTCATTTCGGCCGCCTGTATCCGGGATCTTATTCTTTCGGTCATGACCCAAAGTTCATGGCCATAGGTGAGGGTCGGAACGTAGATTGACTGGTAAATCGAGAGCTTCGCCTTTCGACTCAGCTCTCTCTTCACCACGACAGACCGATACAACGACCGCATTACTGCGGCCGCTGCACCGATCCGCCTGTCAATCTCACGCTCCATCCTTCCCTCACTCGTGAATAAGACCCCAAGATACTTAAACTCCTCCACTTGAGGCAGGAACTCTCCTCCCACCTGGAGGGAGCAAGCCACCTTTTTCCGGTCGAGAACCATGGCCTCGGATTTGGAGGTGCTGATTCTCATCCCAGCCGCTTCACACTCGGCTGCAAACCGCCCCAGGACATGCTGGAGGTCCTGGCTCGAAGGAGCCAACAAGACCACATCATCCGCGAAAAGCAGAGATGAGATCCAGTGGCTCCCGAACCAGATCCCCTCCGGCCCGAGGCTGCGCCTAGAAATTCTGTCCATAAAAATAATGAACAGAACCGGTGACAAAGGGCAGCCCTGCCGGAGTCCAACATGCACTGGGAACAGGTCTGACTTACTGCCGGCGATGCGAACCAAGCTCCTGCTCCGGTCGTACAGGGACCGTACAGCCCTTAACAGAGGGCCTCCGACCCCGTACTCCCGGAGCACCCCCCACAGAATGCCACGAGGGACACGGTCGAATGCCTTCTCCAAGTCCACAAAACACATGTGGACTGGTTGGGCAAACTCCCATGAACCCTCGAGCACCCTGCGGAGGGTGAAAAGCTGGTCCAGTGTTCCACGGCCAGGACGAAAACCGCATTGTTCCTCCTGAATCCGAGGTTCGACTATCGGCCGAATTCTCCTCTCCAGTACCCTGGAATAGACTTTCCCAGGGAGGCTGAGGAGTGTGATCCCCCGATAGTTGGAGCACACCCTCCGGTCCCCCTTTTTGAATAGGGGGACCACCACCCCGGTCTGCCAGTCCAGAGGCACTGTCCCCGACTGCCACGCGATGCTGCAGAGACGTGTCAACCAAGACAGCCCCACAACATCCAGAGACTTGAGGTACTCAGGGCGAATCTCATCCACCCCTGGTGCTTTGCCACTGAGGAGCTTCCCAACTACCTCAGTGACTTCGGCTTGGGTGATGAATGAATCCACCTCTGAGACCCCAGTCTCTGCTTCCTCTATGGAAGGCGTGTCAGCGGGATTGAGGAGATCCTCGAAGTATTCCTTCCACCGTCCGACAATGTCCCCAGCCAAGGTCAACAGCTCCCCACCTCCACTGTAAACAGTGTTGGTGGAGGACTGCTTCCCCCTCCTGAGGCGCCGGATGGCTTGCCAGAATTTCTTCGAGGCTGACCGATAGTCCTCCTCCATGGCCTCCCCGAACTTTTCCCAGACCCGAGTTTTTGATTCTGCGACTGCCCGTGCTGCAGCTCGCTTGGCCTGCCGGTATCCGTCAGCTGCCTCAGGAGACCCCCGGGCCAACCAGGCCCGGTAGGACTCCTTCTTCAGCTTGACAGCATCCCTTACTTCCGGAGTCCACCACCGGGTTCGGGGATTGCCGCCACGACAGGCACCGGAGACCTTACGGCCACAGCTCCGGACAGCCGCATCAACAATGGAAGTGGAGAACATGGTCCATTCGGACTCAATGTCCCCAGCCTCCCTCGGGATCTGGTTAAAGCTCTCCCGGAGGTGGGAGTTGAAGACCTCCCTGACAGAGGGTTCCGCCAGACTTTCCCAGCAGACCCTCACAATACGTTTGGGTCTGCCAGGTCTGTCCAGCTTCTTCCCCTGCCAGCGGGGCGGATCCAACTCACCACCAGGTGGTGATCAGTTGACAGCTCAGCCCCTCTCTTCACCCGAGTGTCCAAGACATACGGCCGGAGGTCAGATGACACGACCACAAAGTCGATCATTGACCTCCGGCCTAGAGTGTCCTAGTGCCACGTGCACACATGGACACCCTTATGCTTGAACAAGGTGTTTGTTATGGACAAACTGTGACTAGCACAGAAGTCCAGTAACAAAACACCACTCGGGTTCAGATCAGGGAGGCCGTTCCTCCCAATCACACCCCTCCAGGTAACACTGTCGCTGCCCACGTGAGCGTTGAAGTCCCCCAGTAAAACAACGGAGTCCCCGGTTGGAGCACTCTCCAGTACCCCTCCCAGGGACTCCAAGAAGGCCGGGTACTCTGCACTGCTGTTCGGCCCATAAGCCGAGACAACAGTGAGAGACCTATCCCCGACCCGAAGGCGCAGGGAAGCGACCCTCTCGTTCACTGGGGTAAACTCCAACACATGGCGGCTGAGCTGGGGAGCAATAAGCAAGCCCACACCAGCTCGTCGCCTCTCACCGTGGGCAACTCCAGAGTAGAAGAGAGTCCAGCCTCTCTCAAGGAGTTGGGTTCCAGAGCCCAGACTGTGCGTGGAGGTGAGCCCGACTATTTCTAGCCGGTACCGCTCAACCTCCCGCACCAGCTCAGGCTCTTTCCCCCCCAGCGAGGTGACATTCCATGTCCCCATGGCTAGAGTCACCGTCCGGGGATTGGGTCGCCGGGGCCCCCGCCCACAACTGCCACCCAAATCCCTCTGCACCGGCCCCTTCTGAACCCTCCAGCGAGTGGTAAGCTCACCGGAGGGCGGGCCCACGTCGCTCCTTCGGGCTGGGCCCGGCTGGGTCCCGTGGGCAAAGACCCGGCCACCAGGCGCTCGCCTGCGAGCCCCAACCCCAGGCCTGGCTCCAGGGTGGGGCCCCGGTAACGCCAATCCGGGCGACGTAAACTGCCTTGATTTTATGTCTGTCATTAGGGCTTTTGAACCGATCTTAGTCTGACCCGTCACCTAGAACCTGTTTGCCTTGGGAGACCCTACCAGGGGCATTAAGCCCCGGACAACATAGCTCCTAGGATCATTCAGGTACTCAAACCCCTCCACCACGATAAGGTGCCGGTTCAAGGAGGAGTACATAATTCATAATTAATATTATAACATGTAAAATAAAGAATTTTTTTTTAAATTTTTTTTTTTTTTAACATGTAAAATAAATAATTTTTAGGATCCTATCCTACCTCACTATTCACACCAAGAGCTCCTTTGGCGCAGAGTTGATGTCAGAGCAGAGTACCGAGAAAGAAGCACTTTAGCGTCTCAGTGTTGGCAAGCGAACTAATATCATTTCACATGGCAAAAATAGGGGGGTCCAAGCTCCTTTACAGGATGTGAGAGATGTGGCCACCTCGGGCCTGGCAGGGAGGCATTAAAGGTAGATTTACAGAATGTACCTGCTGTGGTGTGTTGGCCAGCAACATGCTCAGTTCACCACTGTCCCAAAAAACAGGTGATTGTAAACCATTATAAAAGATTTAGATGAGAGAGAAAAGATAACATATAGAAAGGACTATATGTTATGTGCATTATATACATTTAAATAAAGTGTCAGAGTATTGCCTTGTTGAAGGCTGGATGCATAAATAAATACAGTATTTGAAATAAACAGACTCAGTGTACGAATATAAATATGTAAAAAAAAAAATAGTATTATTGCACAGGATGGCGAAGTTAAAAGTGTAAGTAGTACAAGATAAGCGGGTGCTTATGGTGCTTCATTAAGGGTTGTTGGTGTTGAACAGTCTGACAGCAGTTGGAATGAACGACCTGTGGTAGTGTTCCTTTTTACACTGTGGGTGAAGCAGTCTGTTGCTGAATTTCTGCATTAGTGCAACATAACTCAGTTACATAGTATGAATATTTGTTTTGGATCTATTTTGCCAGCACCACCGGACCAGGAAGCAGCAGGGCCGCCTTCAGAACCATCGGACCAGGAAGCAGCAGGGCCGCCTTCAGCACCACCGGACCAGGAAGCAGCAGGGCCGCCTTCAGCACCATCGGACCAGGAAGCAGCAGGGCCGCCTTCAGCACCACCGGACCAGGATGTTTAAGTTTAAAAATGTTTTACAATGTAAAATTAACATGTTTGCGGAACACTGCATCAGTTTCATGTATCGACCTGTAGAGGATCCACATTGTTCACCTTGTATTATCATGTTTATCAGTTTAACCTGCTTGTGGGTCAGCTGATGACTGATGTTAACTTGAGAGGTTTCAGGACTCTCGCCTGTTTTCCTCTTCAAATGTAACAGATTGTTGGATCTCTGTGTATCACCTGACAGGGTTAAAGGACTCTATCCATCATAGTTTCACAAATTAGGGGCCCCCGAACAGCATCTTGCATAGGGCCCCCAAAGAGACAGAAATGGCTCTGCTCGAGATGAATAAAGCACTGGAGAGTAGGGGCACCACCTCCATTCTTTTTGCTCTTTGACTAATCCATAGGAAATTAATAAAATTTGACTAGACAAGGTTAACTTAAATCAATATCAGTTAATTCTAACCAATTTCAAATCAATTAATTTAATCTCATAACTGAAATAGTGACTTCGAGACAAACAGTTATCATTTGTTCTCCACAGTAAAGCAAACCTCCAAAGACAATGACTTACTGTTATATTTATTTGCCTGTAGTTCAGAGTAAATACTGAACAGGTAACAGACAGGTGCTGAATCTGTCATGACTAATGTAATGAGTTTATGGATGAAATGTGGCTGATGGTGAAACTGCGAGTGGAGAATGCTAATAGAGACTGGGAGAGAGTTTCTAGAGGAAACTTAACAAAAGTTGAAGGTGAAAGATATAAAAGTTACAATAATAATGTGCAAGCAACTTCTCTCAAGAGTGATGTCTTGAAGAGAGTAAAACTTGAAATACTGAAGAGAGCCTCTGCTTAAAGTAAAGACTTTCAAAACGTATAAAAAGAGTAGAAGTAATTTAGAAGTTTAGAAGAGAAGTGTTGAGGTCAGAGAAACGATGAAAACACATCATGTGTTCCGGCACATGTTTCATAGTCACTGATCTATGACTTGTTGATGAATACAATCAATAATATAATTTTATGGAGCCTTATAAGTAATTACACAGTTTCTAACCCTTCTGAAACTGTGCTGGTTTATTATAATAGTTAGGGTTCTAACCCCTATCAACACCAAATTTGGTATATGGCATCGGGGGACCGAGCCAGTAATTTCTCTTATTAATGAGCATGATCGGTCAAAAAACATGGCAGCTGTCAAGCAAAATATCCTCGCAAAGGGCGGTGCTTAGCGAGTATTGGCCCCAAATCATTAACCATTTTTCCGATTGTCACAAAACTTGGTTGATATCTTCATATCTTCAGAAGGGGACGAGGAATACGCCCACCAAAACATTTTGAGCTCATCCCTTAGGGGCAGATTACAGACACACGCTGCTGTTTGCATGAGTGAATGTGAAAAACCTGGAACAGTGCTGGCTTTTTTATAGATGCTTCCATATTGGGCAGAATCAGCTTTTCTTGATCTGAGTTGTGTTCTTTTTTATTTGGATTGGGCTCTCAGCATCATTTGAAATGAGGGTTCATCCTCAATGCCTTTAAAGATATAAGAGAAAAAAAGTCTAGAGAAATACTTCACACAATATACGTCAATCCCAACTTCTCAACAGTTGTGAAAAAATGTAGTTTAATAGCTTTATATCCTGAGTTACTTGTTGGGATTTTCAGAATAGACTGAATTTGAAAATAGGCTATCTCTCAAAAGTGCATTCTGTGGTGTCACATAACAAACAGACTGAGAGGTGGTAAATTTCTTACTGTGACTTCCAGTTACCAAAGCCGCATTTATTATTGTCAGTGTTCCACAAATAGGTCTGACTATTTAGTAAAATGCCATAAATTATGTCCTTGCAGCCCCACCTGTTGGAACTATGCGGTAAATACTATCATTTTGATTTATTTTGATTTGATCTGATTTAAACACATGAAACATTGGCCTACATAACGTTTTTATAGACTAGTGGCTGTTCAGGGTTAGGGTTAAGATAAACGGAAAAGGCAATAGCCTGTATGTTGTGAAAGGAATCAAGCAGAGAGAAAATAATTAGTCTACCCAGTAGGCCTATCCTATCTGGGTGCTTATTACTGACTCTTTTAATACATTTTTCCAAAAGATCTGCCCAGTCATTAGTCCTTCTTCATTTAAAACAGAATATTTAAGGTACCGTGACAGACTCAGTTCACTATAATTCCACAGAAAAGTTGAGATCAGACAGTTTTTGGGTGTTATCAAGAAGAGCATTTTGGAGACTAGTTATCTCCACATTTCTGTCTTTAAACTTGAAAAACACCATATATAACATGCATCCTCAGTTTTACTTTCTACCAGACAAACCAGCTGTTGGTCTGAGGTCAGTCCATCTTGTCAGACTTCAGCTGTACTTGTGGTGAACTGTCATGGTAGCAGCGGGCAGCTTATTCATATTAGAAATCAGAAGCAACTCAAACACATCAAAGTAAAACTGCTTTGTGTCAGATGGAGGAAACCTTTAAGCAATATAACCACAGGCATTGATGTTATCTTGTGTATCTATCTATAGAAAATGTTTGTTTCTGAAATTGTCTCTTTTCATCCCCAATGCAATTAATATGTTTCTGACCATTTAAACATATCTGTAAAGTATGAGTCATCAGGACAGGATAGTAATCGATGTTTACATGTGACTTTTAACTTTTCTGTGAAGTATTAATTATTATTCTTTCTTTTCCAGCTATAATTTAAATTTTTTTTTTACCAAAAGTGATTATTAGTGACTAGTGATTATACATGTAAATGACTTAATTGTCCAGTTGATGAATGAAAGTGAAAAAGAATTGAAAGGTATCAAATATTTTATTCTATAGGGCTCAGAAGACCCAGAACCCCAACCTCCAGCAAAAGAAGTCAGGAGTACTTCCCTTGTAGATTTCACTGATTCTGATGAACTTCAGGCTACATCCAAAAGCCCTGTCTATTTTAACACCAGCTTTCAGGTATTGTGATGTTTATACATTTGAACATTTTCATGAATTATGCTATATCTTTTTGTTCTTCATTCATTGGCTAAAACTTTTACTAGGCAGATTTCTATTGGACACTTGAGATATCAAGTCCAAATTCAGAATCTGAACTTTGCTTCTCCAAAGAGAACCAGGACACTGACCCCAGGCTGAGGAGGACCAATAGCATACATGTAAGCAACGCACAATGAGAGAGAAAAGATGAATACATGGGCTTTACACTCCATTACTGATTGTTATTATCTTGAGTGGTGTAAACTGTTCATTACAAAAGATACATTAATTACGCTGACATTCATTTAATTTACATTTTCTTTCCTATAGATGAACAACCAGATTCCATTTGATTCGGATGAGCTCTTTGACCTGACCTCAGGTGACAGTGGAGAAGAATATATTCCTCAGACTAGTATGGATCATTCTGATGATACAGATACAAGTGAAGTTATTAAGCCAGTTGAGCAGAAGCCGAGCCTGGGCCGATGCCGAAAAATTAGAGATCTCTCACAAACAAAACTGAATAGTGACTCTTCAGAGCAGATGCTTCACAGAGGACACCCAAGAAAAGAAAGTGACTCTGGTGTGAGATGTAAAAGGTGACCTTTGAGGCATTTATCCTGTCCTAGAGCACAAACCACTAATGGGTACTCATCAAAACAGAGTGAAATGGGAGACACTGAAGCCCTGTTAGAAAAGTTGACACCAAATCTGGATCAGAATCTCCCTGACAGTGCATCTACCCTCCATAAAGAAGATAGAGTGCCTGATGGTTCACTCTCCATACCTGCCGTCTATAAAAAGGATAACAGGACAAGAATGTATAACAAAAAGCAATACTGTTTGTACTGTAAGTTAGGCGAGGCATTTGAAGCGTGCTCACTCCAATAAGGCCATGACAGTAAAAACCAATGCGAACAAGGCCCCAAGTCTTGCTCTCAAAATTGGACATAGCTTGACAAAAATGTCAGTGCTGGTTGAAAGCTGTGCAAATGTACAGAATGACTACAGTGCAGCAAAAGATGCTCATACATTCTGCAGAGTCTATAAAACTAAATGGAATGAACTGATATTGTCTGCATCACTGAGATCACTTCAGAATTTTAAGTGGAATGCTCCTCTGTTGCTTCCATTCACGAAAGATGTCCAGACCCTGCATTCTTATTTAGATAAGGTCACAGTAAATTGTCAACAGAGTCATCACCGCAGACACGATCACATTGACACTAGTCATTTTGTTCAACCATCGAAGAGCTGGGGAGGTGTCAAAAATGCCCCTCTCTGCATATTTGTCTCAAAATCCATCAGGCCCCCAGGAAAATGTGAATGTAGCCCTCACAGACTTGGAAAAGAAACTCTGTCAACACTTCAGGCGGATAGAGATATGAGGAAAAGGGGAAGAAAGGTTCCTGTGCTTTTAACCCCAGCAATGCAATAATCATTGGATTTGCTTGTCAGCAAACGGCAGAAATGTGGGGTTCCTCATGATAACATATATTTATTTGCAAGACCAACTGCATTTACCTGCTACTGTGGGTCTGATTGTCTTTGATTCTATGCCAAGATCTGTGGTGCCAAAAGTCCTGAAAGTCTCACCTCTACAAAACTGCGCCAACAAACAGGAACTCTGTCTCAATAATACAGAGCTGGATCCGTTAGCTAATTTTCTTGGCCATGATATAAGAGTGCATCTGCAGTTCTACAGATTCCAGATGGAACCCTCCAACTTACTAAAGTACACAAAGTTCTCTTGGCTCTGGAACAGGGATGCCTGGCAGAGTTCAATGGCAAGACCCAGGATGAAATCAACATTGATCCTGACGGTACTAATTGTTTATCTTTCTTAACATTGTTGTGCATAAAAGAAAATTAGTTTATCTACTATGTCTCGTGTTTTTACTTGGACATCATTGGAACATCACAGAATCTAAAGATTGCATTCTGCCGTCACTCTCCTCGGTTCTACCCCTCTTCCAATCTCCCACTAACTCACAGAGAATGCGCACCTTGACAGCGACACTGAGGTGGGGTGTGATTCAGGCTCAAAAGGTAAGTGTTTTATGAAATGTGACCATGCTAATGTATCCAAGGCAATCCATTTACTGTAGGGATGTCACAATCAAGTATCCTTTTTAATTTTGGGTATCAACAGATACTGAATCTGATTCTTATACTTACATTAATGTTTTTTTATATGTATCTGACAGATCTTATATTTCATGAGCCAACATTCTAAAACTGGATCCTGGGTCACAAACATTAAGTTGATATGAGTCATAAATTACTGAAATGATATGGCTAAACATGAGAAGTTGCTAGCTGATGTTTGTGCAATACTCTGCTAATTAAGTATTCCCATGGGTTAGTCTCTTACCCTAACCTAGTGAATTTCTTCAACCTCAGTATCAGAACTCACCAACCGGTGCACCCAAATTATTTTTTATATTTACACACTGATTTTCACTTTATGCATTGATATGCAGAGAAATTCTCCCATTGTAAAACTGTTGAAAACGAGAGCAGTGCGGCAATACAGCAGCAGCCTAACCCAGCAGGCTGAGGTGGCCAAACACAATAGAATACAGTAAAGAAAGGATCGGATTTGAATTTTAGCCAATATCAATCCATTAAAGTATGTCCAGAACAATGTTATGCTATATGTTATATGCTAACAGAACAATGCTGATGGTCCATGAACGCCGACTGACCACGTGACATACCCCACACAAAACGACCCCATCTTAATCACTTCTATACAAATCAAAAATTATAAGGACACTGCAAACAAAATGATTTTTTTTTACAGTACAGTTCGAACCGGGGGAGAGGAGGAAGAAAAGGAGAATATATTCCTGCTCAATGTCTAATATCCATCTACCCAATTATTACCCCACTATTTTTGTTGTGGTTTACAACAGAGTAAGCAAGTGCTTGTAACAGATTATAGATTTGTTATCTATATTACTGTGTTGCAGAAGAAAAAGCAGCAGCAGTATTAAAGAAAAGAATTGCATGTCTGGCCATTACACATGAAATTACACTTTAAAGCCACACCATCTGCCTTTGGTTGCAGGTTTATGGTGCAGTATAAACACATTTACATTTAAGTTATTTAGCAGACGCTTTATATGACAATGTTTTTTTGAGAAGCCATTGCTCCATTGGGTGAGAGATTTTTGTCCTGAAACACTCTGATTGGCACGGCTGGTTCAGAGCATTGAGGCAAGTATTGTGATTGGTTGAGAGGACAATTAGTCATGACCTTTAGCTAACCTTTGGCACATGCTGTGTCTATAAGCAAAAATAGCAGGTGTGTGTTACAACCCACACAGTCCATGAACACATGACCTAGTGCTTGTATGAATAGTAACATATTCTAATATTTGTGTTTAAGACTTCACCAGCTCATTCTTAGTAGTATTTTGCAACCTGGCGGGTCTTATAAGTAAGTATTTTAATAAGTAAGCAGCATAATATGTTCCCTCCTGCTGTCAAACTCGTAAAATTAGTCTTTATTGACTTTTCTATTCTCTTGCTATACAGGTCGCCAACCTATCAAGAGAAAGGTGTGGGATGAAAAGGAGATCCTTGCTGTTGAGAAGCACCTGATGTCCTTCATTACTTCATGTCGTGTTCCAGGGAACAGTGACTGTGATAAGTGCCTTAAGCTGGAGGAGGTCGCTCTCAAAGACAGAAATTGGTCTGCCATAAAATTCTACATTAAAGGGACACTTCACCGATTTGCATTGAGCTTTGTATCTTCAGGAAAACAGTCGTGTTTTTGAATGGTCGTGCATCATTCCCTCAGTTTGCCCTGAGACAGGAGAACTAGAGATTTCAGTGTTGGACTTCCTGCTTTCAATGATGTAAAAATCGTCATTTTACGTCATTGAAAGCAGGAAGTCCTATATCTGTGTTGAGAGGGAAGACTACAAACGCTTCGCTCATTTTTCCAAGGGTGGGGGCTAGAGGTGGGACCCACTCACGCTACAGACCTATCACAGACCAATGGGCGGGACTTCACTTGCAGAACGAAAATACATAGCTGCCATCTTTGTTGGCCGCTAAGCGAACAGACGCTGTGGAGCCAGGTTTGACCCACGATGGCAGATGATATGCAATATGATATTTCAGACAACGAAGAGAGTGATTTCGAGAGCGTGATGCTCGAGTCAGATGTTCGCGGCTACCTGTACGAGCCACAATACAGCGACGAGCAGCTGAGGGAGATGGAGGCGGCAGGTCTTCTGCCTCGGCTGCGGCGGCTGCTGCAGCCGCGGCAGAAGACCTGCCTGTCCCGGACGAGGAGCCCGGACTGGCTCGAGCAGGGGCGGACTGGCGGTGCCACCAGTGCTCTCGCTGTGCGCCTATGGACACCGAACTGGACTCTGTCTGCTGCAGTGAATCCCAGAGATGCCAGTTTCTTCGCGACGAAATATCTACAGCGGACGGAGATATGTGTGGTGTGCCGGATTAGTGGGAGTGGCTTGCAGAGCTGTGCATTGTGGTGCATTGTGGGAGTTGTTGTCTTTCATACAAATGCGCCCTAAAGTCACTTTCTGCCTTTTCTCAGTCAAATAAGCACAAAATTCAAAAATGATGTTACATTTTGACTACAAATATGACCCTCTTTCAATAAAGATCAATGTTCCCACCGGTGAAATGCTTCTTTAAGAATCGAATCACAGCTCTCAAGGAAAAAGCTTGAAGTAATAACTTTATGTCGGCTGACATAATTGTTATGTTATTATGCTTGTTGTGTAACTACTTTAATCAAATCCTTTTGTAGATAAATATTGTTTGCAAGGGAAGCAGTATTTGGATACTGTTCAGTGGTCCTGTTAAAATATGATGCTCTTTTATTTGAAAGCCTGGGGCTTAGTATTTTTTAAGCTTTTGGTACAATGTGACCATTTAATTTGCTTTTTTGTCCAACTGACTATTTGGCATTTTTGTTTGAAATGTTTTGATACTTGAAATGAATGTTTGCTCATTTAACCATCAAATCAAAGTTTTCAACCAATAAAATAAAACAACCATGATTTTACTGCAAACCCATGACCTCACGATACTCAGAAGCATCTTGTTTGACATTTTTCATTCGTGATGCATTTGTCAGTATAGTGTTCTTACTTTTGGGACTTGTGGCCTGTAATAACGCTGAACCTAAATTGTGATACTTTTTTGTGCAGTTAATACAAATTCTGATCTGGCATAAAACCCCCATCGATTGACAGAGCTCTAACTTTTAATAAGAGGATCTTATTGCTTGAGTCACAGTGACACGGTATTGGCTGACTAAACTGTTCATTAAACACGCTGTTTACGTTTACTTATTTACACAATTTGACAACAAAATATAAATCACCCTCTATAAAGCTGCAGTCTATCTATGCAGGTGTCACACTGGTTTAAAAGACTAATTATATAACACTGTAGTTGCCTAAATAATTAGTGATGCTTCATCAGTACTATACAATACAGTTATACTTCAATTACTTAAGAGAACCTACATTTTGACACAAATTACTAAACTCCAGCAGATTGATGGGGGGGGCGGGTCCTCCTTCTCTTATTATTGTACTTTTCTTTTTTTGTTTCCGTTTGTTTTGATTCCTTCATTGTTTTGTCTCCGTTAATTTGAAGCAAACTGATCATTCAGTGATAGATCAATAAAGCAACAGAATCTTGTTCATATAAACATAAAAAAACTAATAAAGTCAAACGAAACATTTCTCATGTGTCCAGATTGTCATAAAAAATACGAGCTAGAACTGATGATGGATCAAAAATGAAAATCACATGAAACCTTTTTTCAACAACAGGTTTGGACCTTAGCAGCGACACACCTGGGCTGAATCAGGGTGCTGTCTGGACTTAGTCAGAACTTACATAGAGATCTGAAGCTCCCCCCCACCCCAGTGGACCTCATGGACCTTCTCTCATCAAACCTTTGTGGTGGTCGTGAACGAGGACACAGACAAAATACTGATCTAAACTGCGTCATGAATCTCACACATGATGTTTGTCAGTTTGTTGTAATTAAAGTCAAACCTCATAGTTTTAGTTTTTTGTTAAAGCTCAGTGAACTACATCGTCTCAACACAGCACTAGAACCAACATGGAGCCGACTGGGTCAGTAAAGGTTCTAAACAAGATGAACATCACAATAAATGTCGGCTGTGATGAATTTGACAGGATGAAGACGTGTGAAGACCTTCAGTCTGAAATAAACATTTTTTAAGAACACAAAAATCAGAGTTTGTTTGCAGTTTCAGGTGTGAAACGGTCCAAAAAACCCCAAAATACATCATGTTTGAGCAGGTGTGAAACCAGAGAACAGCAGAGAGACTTCATGTGCTTGATTCAGATTTATTGATCTGATGTTTCAGCAGAAACACTCACAGGAAGCAGCGAGTGGAAGCTATCAGCTGATTGGCTGTTGTGCTGTTGAGTTGAAGCAGGCTCAGTTTGCTGACGATCACATCATCAGTCAGTGTCCACAGTTACATGCTGATGGAAACATGTGATGTCATAATGTTTACAGTTCATTCATTAACATATACACTGATGAACCCATCAACAGGCTGTCTGCTGGGAGACAAACAAACTACATTTAGACATTAAGTTCTAATGAGATGGTTCTTGTGACAGATATAAATGTTCTGTATGCAGAACTTCAGTCTTTTAAAGTCACAGATCATCTTCAGTGTCTTACTGTTTTACCCTTTCAGAGAAAATCTAGTTGTTATTTCATTCATGAGATCATTTAAGAAACACTTTTGATTTCTTATTCCCCCCCAGGTGTGTTGTTAAACACGACACATTAAGTACAGCAGTGCTGCCGTAACAACACTTCACAAGATCAAGATTTGTTTCCAGTGTGAAACTAAAAGTCAACACCAACGTCTTTTTAGCTACTACCTGCTGCTAGCTGTATTAGTTATACGTCCATGACAGTAGCTACTGTTCACTTGTTGGCTCAGTTAGCCATGCAGCTAGCAGGACTACCAGGGAAGTGCTTGGAGGAGCTTTTGGCCACCGTGAGAAAGAGATTATCAGCTAGCTGGTTAGCCTGCTAGCTTCAGCAGATATCTGATGTCTTTAAAATAGCGTTCTTGCACCTTTAACTATGTGTATATTATTGTTACCATGACACCGGAGATCATCTGACGAATACTGTGCGAGTCCTCTTTGTGAGTCCTGAATAGACAGAATGGTTTAACATCTCTCTGGTCAGACTCCGTAGTTTCTGTGAAGGTGTCCCACCGGCCCGGTTCTCTTTTATTTTCCTACAGAAACTATACACTGCAATTTGTATTCTACATCTTTATGCAGATGACATTAAGATATATGCCTCAGACTCTTCTCTTAATGTGGTGGTCACAGAAGGTTTCAAACATTCAAAATCTGTCATCTCACCATTAAGTGTTTGGGATTCCTCAATTTTTTACATTTAAAGTGAAACTGAAGTCAGACGTGACTGTGTTTGTTCTTGTTCTCATGTTTAAAAAAAGTGTCCTGGCCTTAATGAGACTTCCTGTGTAGATCAATTATAAATAAATAAACAAATATTGTTGATATTTGTGTGAGATGTTGGTCAGTCTGTGAAGGTTCCATGTTGTGCTTGTTGATGTTAAACAGGACAGAAGAACAAAGTGACATTCAGCAGCTCAAATGTTATCTATTCTGTGACGACGGATTATAAAACAGTCTGAACATTTCTGTTTCTTCTCTGATCAGCTGCATAACATGAACACATAATGATTTAGTACAAAAACATTCCCATGTCTTTTTAATAAGCAGGCAGTCAGTTAACGAGCTGATTAATGCAAATAAAACAAAGTTCATTTGTTAATTTCCTGTTGTGCTGTCATTGGTTCATCTGGAAGACTCCTTATTGCTACAACAACCAGTTTGACTAAACGGTCTTTTCATCAGTTTTGTGTTTCATTGTTTCTCAGCTTTGCGTGAATGCGTCCTGATCTCATGCTGATGTCATCAAAAGGTCACATGACCTCACAGTTGTGCTGTCAGTCACTAAATCAACTGTTGATTGGCCGACCCATCTCCTCTGCCCTCCTCCTCCTTCTGCCTCTGACCAGAATCCACCTGTGAGATCATCCTTAGCTTCTCTCTGTTGGAGTACTTCCTGTGTGATGTCACATGATGTGATGATGTCATCTCTGTCGACTCAAACGACTCATTCTCGCCATGTGTCAGTTTACTGTAACCTGTCGTGCTGCTGCTTGTCGGCAGGCTTCGCCTCCTGCAGGGTTGGGGCGGCGTGGACGAGGAGGAGGACAGGAGGTGAGACAAGGAGGACAGCGACAGGTGGGAGGGGGTGAGGGAGGAGGAGGAGAGGAGGAGCAAGGCCTTGGAGCCTCCTGGTGCCTCCCCATGGAAGATGGAGGGGCTGCATGAACCATGGAAGGGTCTGAGTTGGGGGGGGGTGGAGGAGCACAGAGGAGTTGATGAACATGCATACACCTCATTCTCCTTCACTTTGTCCTCCTGGTGGTGGCCTCCCCCCTCCCTCCTTCTCTCCTCCTCCCCCTCTGTGCTCCAGCTCGTACCGGCCCGAGCAGAGTGCCTCCTGAGAGGAGCAGCAGGCCGTGGCCGGCGCAGGGGTAAGGTGAAGGAACTGAGTGTCTCCTTCTGCAGGGAGGTCCAGCAGGTTGGGAGGTGGAGTGGGCTGAAGTTGAGGGAGGCGGAGGAGGGGGTAGGAGGAGCCAGGGGCTGCTCCTGGTAGATACTGAACACAGTGCCTCCTCCTTCTACATCACTGCTCAAACCTCCTCCTCCTCCTCCATCTCCTGGTTGCCTGGACAATGGCCCACCTCCTCCCTCTCCTCCTCCTCCTCCTCCTCCCTGACTCCTGTTCAACAGGGAGGCAGGGTATGCCCTGGGTTTGGTCTCCAGGCTCTTTGATTGGACGTAGTTAACAAGGCCGTTGAGAGGATTGGTGGAGGAGCGGCGGGCAGAGGAGGTGTTGGGTTTATGGAGGCTGTGGAGGTCGATAACTGTGGAGTAAATGTCTCGCAGGTTGATGATTTTGGTCTTCTTGTCACGGTTCTCGTGGAGGACGGCATTGGCACAGATAAAGAGGAAAATCCCGATGCCCATGATGAGAGGACCCAAGACCTTCAGCCTGTCAGAGTACAGATACCTGCAAAGACATCCAACAACAAACATCCAGCAGTTACAACAAAGTCCACACCACAGAGTTCACCATCTAGTCGAACATGTAGAACTTCAGTTGCAACTTCTAGGACCTCGTAATGAACCACTAGAACCCTTTCAAAGACCATTTAAGTTCTTAAATACTACCAGGTTCTGGTAAGTTCTTAAATACTTATATATATATATATATATATTCTCCATTTTGACAAATAAAGGTAGTTGGATGAAACAAAGTTTCTATGTCTGAGCACTCTGTTGCTTTTTGTTGTTGTGTCATAGATGTGACAAGAATCCTGCTTGCAGCTTGATATGACGATTTCAGTGCATTAATTTTTGTTGTTCTTACCTCTGAATTTTGAGGAAATGGCTCTTCAAAATTCCTAAGCTTCGTCTCATAATGCCGTTTCAAATTGGAAATGTTCATCACAGCTATAGTCTCCTGGTAGATTAAGCACATGGGTCTTGTGCTGGTTGGAGGGAGAATCAATGCACAATTTTCAGTCCATTCCTCTTCAAATTGCTGATTTTCACTGTCCACTTTTCTTTTAGAAGTGAACTTGGAACACGCCATTTTCGTGCAATCTAGGCTCCTACAGCCAGGAAAATGTCAATATGCAAAATGCTCCAAAAACAAAAGTGAAAGTTAAAAATTGTGCTCGCAGCAGTGAGTGACCCAGCTGTCTGTGTATCGTTGGCATGGAGACAAGTCCCAGTATACACGTGCTGACCCAACCAAAACACATGGTGAAGAAACAATAGCTCGGGGGCCACAAATGGGTGGCGGGCGGGCCGGATGTGGCCCGGGGGCTGCCTATTGAGGACCACTGTCCTACAGTATAGTAGACCTCCTACATGATTCCTAGAACAGCCTACAGGATAGTAGAACCTCCTATAAGACTGCAAAACCTCCTACAAGACTCCTAGAACCTCCTGCAGGACTGTAGAAGTTCTTACAAGACAGTAGAATGTCCTACAAGACTGTATAACCTCCTACAGGACCATAGAACAGCCTACAGGACAGTAGAACCTCCTACAAGACTGCAACATCTCCTACATGACTCCTAGAACCTCCTGCAGTAGCCACATTTAGCAGCTGACCGAGGGAAGAGTTACTCACCTGTCCAGGAAATCCTCTAGAAAACCTTGTGGGTGGTGCCGGCTGGTCCCGTTCATGGTTTCTGTCCGGTTAAAACTGTCATCGCCTCCTCCTTCTTCATCAACTCCTGCTCCATCTCCTTCACCTCCTCCTCTGCCATGTCCTCCTGCTCCTTCAGGTTCCTCCACCCTGTCTCCTGTCTTTGGCCACATTAAAAAATAATAATATGGTCAGCAAATCAAACAGCAGTTGGTCTTAACTAAAGCCTGCAGCGTGATTCCCAAAAAATATTTCAAAAAGCTGTTCTTTGACCTCAGGAAACATCCAGAGTTAGGGTTAGTGAGGCTGTTGTGAATGTTGTCAGAATAACAACATCAGCCAACCAGAGACAAAAACACCTTCAGTGGACGTAACTATGATGGTCACACTTGCCCGAGAGGATTCCATTGCAGCTGAGGAGATCTACTGGACCGATTCCAAACTTTTGATAGGTATGAATCATTTAAACGCCAGAACATGTCAATATAACACAGGTTTTAAAAATGCCAGTATTCCCCTTTAACATGAGGCTTCAACAGTCTGTTTAGTATAAAGTCTCCTCTTTGTGCTGCTGAGCTGCACAGTTTCACTCCCTCTCTCCTCCATCATCGGAACAGAGCGACTTCTCTGCTGATGATTCAAATTGCAGTTTCAACACAGACCAACCCTGATGTGAGGATGTCCTAAGGCTCCTGCTGTATTTACCTGGAGTTGGTTTCCCTCGTTATGGCTGTTCCCCTGTAAGGCAGACGTGTTTTGGCTTTGAGTATTTTGAGCTACTAATAAAGTCAGAGATGAGAGAATCTGCCTGTTGGGAACAATCGTCTTTTGTTCAACGACTCTCACCTGATTGTCAGCAGGTGCAGGTGTGGAGTCACTGGAGGACACTGAAGCCATGGTGGCGCCCTCCTGTGGCCGAATGCTGAAGAAAAGTCCGCCTCGAGGCCAGTAGCCGAGAGCCGCCATGACCATGCCCACCAGCAGGACAAGGATCCCGAGCGCCGCCACCAGACCCGAGACTGAAACCAGCTTCAACTTCCCTTTCACCACCACCACCTCGCTCCGCCTGAGGGGGCAGGAAGTGACATCATCATGTGCTGAAAGGTTACAGCATCAAGACCACACTGTGTGTATGTGTCTATGTTTGTGTGTGTGCGCGCAACCTCTTCTTCTTGCTCTTCCTCTTGTGAGTGTGTGGTTTGTGTGGTTTGGACCTCAGCGAGTCCTGTCGCCGTGCATTGATCCGCAGAAGGCCGCCAGTCGCGATCATTACCACCCACCAATCAGATGGTGGCTATGCCCCGCCCACCACCACCTCACCTGAACTCGGTCACCAACTTCCTGTCAGAGAGAGAGAAAGAGAGGTAGTTAGGTTTTCCTGTTACTCTGAAGAGACACTGACAAATTAATATTAATTCACACTCACAATGAATCAGAATCAGAATCCCATTTAGAACCAGAACAAGAGTCAGAGTCAGAGTCAAAATCAGAACCAGAACTATAATCAGAACCAGAACCAGATTCAGAGTCGGAGTTGGAGTCGGAGTCAGAACCCAAATTAGAATCCTCTTTCTTGGTCAAAATGTGTCAACATTCATGGACTTGACACCGGTTCACTGCTCTCAGTGATCTTACACAGAAACAGACAAACAGGTAGAGGCATGTTGGACCTCCTGAGCAGGAACAGGAAGATCCTTCTCTGCTGGGCCCTCTTGATAAAGAAGCCACTTCAGGTCCTGGGAGACAGTTGATCCAGAACCCCGAATGTTTCCACAGCAGGCAGTGTTGTTGAATAATGTAGCAGTGTCTGCAGACGGCCAATCAGTGCAGTAGAAGCAGGCCTGTAATTCCTGCTTTGCCTCACTGGTTCCTCTCTTTTGTGGTGTAACTTAAGAAGAAGAAAGTATATTAATTATTATGGGGGGGGGGTCCAGACTGGGAGAAGCTTTCCCAGGTCCCTGGCATTCACATTAATCCAAAGCAAAAAGGTAGTTCAAAAAAGTTGTCCAAACCCGCTCTGATGATTCAGGAAGACAAGGTTCTTCAGTTCCATGCGCTTTTCTCCCAAAACTCACCCTTTTCCAGCCACTCTTTTGTTCCTCTGCTCCCACTCTCCTCTTCTTCACTCACACTCTCCTGTTGTTTTGTTTTGCCTGATTCTCCCAGGTGTGTCCCAATCATATGGATTTTACCACACCCTCTTTTCCACAGCCCCTCTTCTCCCTCACAGCAGAGAGGAGAGGAAAGGAGCAGTCCAGTCTACTGGCTGCTTTAGAGTTGTGAACACAAGCTGAGCAGATTTTAGTGTCCGCCTCATAGGTCTGAGCTGAGGCGTAAACAGCGTACAGTATAAATGACAGACAATCCATTGTGAAAATCTATGAAATAGTCTATGTGAGGACACTGACATTTGTATACGAAGCTTTGTTAATGTAGAAGCCCTCCCACGCCTCCCCCCGTCTTCCTGATGGCCCTTTCATGCAGTCTGCTAGCAGCAGATGAAACCCTGCACTTTAGTGTTGAGTCCAGCATATGTGCATCAAGCCAGACTTTGGTGAAGCAGAAGGTGGCAGACCTGCAAAAGTGCGTGTTCACTCTGTTTAGGAGCAACAAATCAGAGCAACAGTTCAGCGGACATTCGCTGGTTTTATCGACTGGAACAAAGTTTGCTGTCCAAGCTTAACAGGTTGTTTACCATCGACCACGTGCTGCTGCTCCTCCAACTAGAAGCTGGAAAACACTCTCATTCAGTGAAAAACAGAGAAAAAGTTTGACCAGTGGATTCACAAGAGACAGTCCTCCTGTGTATGAAATTAAAGAGAAACAGCTGACTAAAACAGAGGAAGCACTAGAGAGTACAGCACAGACGCGCTATGAAGGGCACCATTTTAGATCTATCTTGTATCAATCCAAAGAGATACACAAAGCTACACAGAGACTTCAAACAACTACAGATTCACTCCAAATGAATACAAAGAGACTCAAAACAACTACAGAGACTCAAAACCACTGTTAAAGACCCAAAACACTTTAAAGAGACTAAAAACAACTACAAAGTGACACCAAATGACTACAGAGACTTGAAACAACTTCAGAGACTCGAAAAACTAAAAGAGCAGGCTATTGTTCACATAAATCCATTTTTATAGTTACGTTTTTTTGTTATTATTTTTAATGATTAAACAGCGTGCCTAATAATTATGGACACTTCAAATGTTTCTCAACACATTTTTCCTGTTGAGTTTATTTTCTGACAGTGGATCATTTCTCTCTCTCTCTCTGTGTGTGTGTGTGTGTGTGTGTGTGGACTACACTGAAACTCCCACAATGCAATGCGCTCGCCCTCTGGTTGACAGTGTGCGTTTAATAAAGTGACCTCAGAGCTGCGAGTGAAACACGTCTCCCATCATGCACTGGAGCTCCTCCACAGGAGAGTCTGACTGTGAATCACATCTGTGCCTCCTCCGCCTCCTACTGCCATCAATACTGATCAATACTGACACATACCGATCAGTACATAAAGATACTGATCATCAGTATTGACACAAACTGATCAATATAAACAGATAAACTGATCAATATTGACAATAATGATCAATACTGACACTGACACAATCAAATTGTTACAGACAGATACTGACCAATAATGATCAATACTGATTATTAGATGCACATTCAGATCAATACTCTGTGATCCAATAAGTACAACATTGACTTCTCTGTTCGTTGCCAATCAATAGTATTTGTTACTGATCAATTCTACTCAGTACAGATCAATGCTATTAATCAATACTGATAAATAACGAACTAACAGAGTACAAATGAAACATTGTGGAATAGAGCAGTATTGAACAGTATTGAACAGTATTGATCAGTATTGATCAGTACTGGCTAGTATTGTTCAGAGGATATCAATCATTGGAGCAGAACACTAATCGATAAGAGAACATACTAAGAACATTCAGAGAACATTCAGACAACATACAGAGAACATACAGAGAACATTCAGAGAACGTTCAGAGAACATTCAGACAACATTCAGAGAACATTCAGAGAACGTACAGAAACGTACAGAGAACATACAGACAACGTACAGACAACAAATAGAAACATACAGACAACATACAGAGAACATACAGAGAACATACAGAGAACATACAGAAACGTACAGAGAACAAATAGAAACATACAGACAACATACAGACAACATACAGAGAACATACAGAGAACATACAGAGAACATACAGAGAACGTTCAGAGAACATACAGACAACATTCAGAGAACATACGGAACACAATAGAATCAAATGTTCTCACTGTTGGAGCTTCATAGCTTCATCTCCCTCCTCTTTCCTCCTCATCCTCCTCCCTCCTCCTCCTCCTCCTCCTCCTGCTGCTGCTGCTGCTGCTCCGATGTTTCCTCCTCTTCCTCCTCTCTGAATCTGTTCTCCTCCCGTCGTTTCCACACGCCGTCTCCTCCCGTCGTGTCCTCACGTCGTCTCCCCCTCTGCTCCCCCTCTCCCATCTCTCTCTCTCTCTCTCTCTCTCTGCTCTGCAGTGATGAGAGAAACAGAGAGAGACAGATTAATCCAACAGAGAGAGAGAGAGACAGGTAATATTATTATTATTATGATAATATGCTTGTTCTGTAGTCTTGTACGCTTTGGCAATATTGTGAACAGACACAGTCATGCCAATAAAGCTTATTGAAATTGAAATTGAGAGAGACAGGTTAATCCAATGGAGAGAGAGAGAGACAGGTTAATCCAATGGAGAGAGAGAGAGAGACAGTTCAATCCAATGGAGAGAGAGAGAGACAGGTTAATCCAATGGAGAGAGAGAGAGACAGGTTAATCCAACAGAGAAAGAGAGAGACAGGTTATTCCAACACAGAGAGAGAGAGACAGGTTAATCCAATGGAGAGAGAGAGAGAGACAGTTTAATCCAATGGAGAGAGAGAGAGACAGGTTAATCCAACAGAGAAAGAGAGAGACAGGTTATTCCAACACAGAGAGAGAGAGACAGGTTAATCCAACAGAGAGAGAGAGACAGACAGACAGGTTAATCCAACAGAGAGAGAGAGAGAGACAGGTTAATCCAACAGAGAGAGAGAGACAGACAGACAGGTTAATCCAACAGAGAGAGAGAGAGAGACAGGTGAATCCAACAGAGAGAGAGAGAGAGAGACAGGTTGATCCAACAGAGAGAGAGAGAGACAGGTTAATCCAACACACACAGAGAGAGAGAGAGAGACAAGTTAATTCAACAGAGAGAGAGAGAGAGACAGACAGGTTAATCCAACAGAGAGAGAGAGACAGACAGGTTAATCCAACAGAGAGAGAGAGAGAGACAGACAGGTTAATCCAACAGAGAGAGAGAGAGACAGGTTAATCCAACAACACAGAGAGAGAGAGAGAGAGACAAGTTAATCCAACAGAGAGAGAGAGAGAGACAGGTTAATCCAACACACACAGAGAGAGAGAGAGAGACAAGTTAATTCAACAGAGAGAGAGAGAGAGACAGGTTAATTCAACAGAGGGAGAGAGAGAGACAGGTTAATTCAACAGAGGGAGAGAGACAGGTTAATTCAACAGAGGGAGAGAGACAGGTTCCTCTAACAGACAGACAGTAATGTCACGTGATTGGTTGATGGAGATAAACAGCAGCATTTTCAGTCACATGATTTATGACGTCATCAGTTCAACTGTTTCAACAACTGTCACACCTCAGACACTAAACAAACACCTGTCTGTCTCTCACCTGTGTGCCTGTCTCATCCCTCTGTTTCTCTCTGCCTGTCTGTCTCTCAGCAGTGGGTGGTGCTGCTGCTGGTTCTGGGATGTTCTTGTTGCTAGGAGACGGAGCTGAGCAGCTCTGCAGCATCTGAATAATTTGTCTCTGTTCAAACATTCTCTGAGGAAGTTTGTCCCTGCAGAGACTCCGTAGCTGCTGCATCAGATCTGTCCTCGCTAAATCCAGACACTCATTTAGTGTGTCTATACGGTCTAACAGTGACGATACACAGTTTTATAATGACTTGTTTCTAACTTGATCGACGCTACATGGTCACATTTGTATAGCAGGAGACTTTAGCTCCTACACTGGGTCAGTCCTCAGGTGTGGACGCCTCACAGGTGCAGAGTAGGACGATCATACAACACTTTATGTGTGAGTTAAATCTCTGATATCTGGAGGAATAGGAATCCTTCCAGACGGGAATATTCATGTCATTCTGCTACACATCACTCTTATTCCCACATAGACTGTTTCCTCATTTCTAAGCCAGTGTGAATGACTCAGTGTACGAAGGTGTTGTCATTTCAGATCATGTGCTACTACAAGTCAATTACACTGTAAAGGCAGCTGCCAAGGGCCAAACCATGTGGTGATTAAGCCCGCGATGGCTACATGATAATGAGTTCCTAAAATTTGTTGGAACCAATATTGATGTTTCCTTTAAAGTGATCACGACTCAAAAATCAGTATGGAGGCATGTAAGGCCTTTACACCAGCAGCATCTAACAAACAGCACCTAAAACTGATGGAGGCAGAAAAGATATTAATGAACTGGAGATAGAAATGAACCTTAATGATACAAAGAGACTAGACAGAGACAGAGCACAGTATAATGAATGATCTACTGATAAAGCATTATAAAGCATAATGAGACTAAAACAAACGTTCTACCACCAGGAAGAGGAGGCAGGGAAACGTCTGGCCTGGAGGTTAAAGTCAACGCAGAATGAAAGATCAATATTAGAAATGAAGTCAGAGGAAGGGACAACAATTACCAACCCACAAGGCATTAATAGTTCGGCCACATCTCATTCAATCCACAGATTCTAGATCAGATAGAAACACCCGTCCTGACAGAGAGCGCAGAGAAGAGCTCCACTCCCGACTGAAGTGCCTGAACTGTCAGAGGCCACAGACAGCATGAAGGGAGGACAGCACCAGGACTTATTATATTATATTGGATAATCTTATTAGATTATATATGCCAAGAGAGAAACTCCTGATATGGCTGATAGGACTTAGACAGCATGAAGCATGAATACCTGTCTGAAGTGCTTAACCGTTTTGGAACTTGGATTAAAATGTTATATCAGACTGAGTGGCTTCAGTAATGACCGACTGTATGGTATCAAACAGTTCTGTCTTTCCAGAGGTGTGAGACAGGACGTCCTTCTCTTCGTCCTGGTCGTGGAACCTTTAGCGATCAGAAGCAACAGTGAGACAGCTGGAATCGAAACTGATAATACTGAGAATAAATTAGGATTATTTGCCGATGATGTAGTTCTATTTCTGACAGACTGGAAACGATCTATACCTACTCTATGAACTGTAATAGGAACCTATGGCAGCTTCTCAGGTTATAAGGTCAACACATCAGAGTCTACAATCAGAATCTGAACAGATCTGAGAGACTGAATCCAAAACTAAATTCTCCTTTAGGAATATTACGGACAGTTTTACATACCTTGGAGTTAAAATCACACCTGCAATAGAATCCATGATACCAGCTAATGATGACCTGTGATTGAGTCAGCAGTGGATGCACCGCCGTATGTATGCAGCCTGTTCCAGTCGCTCCTGCTTACTTTAACTTTGTTTTCAACTTTTTTCCTCTCTTCTTTGTCTTACATGTTCTGTTTTTACTTTAGTTCATGCTGTATTTCTACTTTGCACGGAGCATTGGAACAAAAACAATTTCCCCCCGGGGATTAATAAAGTATTCTGTATCTGAATCTGAATCTATTAAGAGATGGAAATCTTTCCATGATTGGATGTATCAATGTTCTGAAGATGACTTCAGAAACACACTGATGGCACCAGATGCTATGTTGTCTTTGGGAAAATGCTCCCCTATCACAGTTTTCACCTGTCTGAGGGAACAGAAACTTTACGCCAGGTACTAACGACCTGGGTTTTAAGTTCTGGGCAGACAGAGGCATCAGTAAAATTTCAGATCTGTATGAGAATGATAATCTTTTAAATTTTAATGAGATCAAGCAAAAGTTTAGCATTGACTCTGAAAATGTTTTCAAGTATCTTCAGATAAGAAGCTTCCTAACATATACACAGAACTGTAAATCTTCCCGGCCAAAAGTCTTTAGAAAAAACAGTTCTGAACTGTTATGGAGCCGCTGGATTAATCTCAAAGTGTTATCAGATCCAGCTTGGGTAAAGATAGAAAATAATGCAATAGAACTTCCATTGTGTCAGTACCTCTATTCATCGCAAACTAAAATACTTGGAAAACGCACGCAAAATCCTTTTCTCAAAAATACTCTGATAGTATGGCATGAAGCCCACACCTTTTTAAATGACATCCCCAAACTGTCTTGTTTCACACCTATATGGGGAAATGAAAACTTCACTCCTGGGAGGCGTGATATGGGATTCAGACAATGGATGGAGAGAGGATTAAGCAAAATGAAAGATCTTTATGATGAAGGCATTTTGATGTCATTCACACAATTAAAGAATAAATTTGACCTACCTGGGAAACATCACTTTAGGTACATGCAACTAAGAAGCTTCATATACTCCCAGATTAAAACTACCTCAGAACCCTCATTATCTACTATTGAACAACTCATGGTAAACAACCTACATGGCAGAGGTCAAATATCCATCTTTTACGGTTTGCTATTAGCAGGTTCTAAAGAAAACTCTCTCTCTTATCTATCTGCATGGAAAAATGACTTCAGTCAGACATCAGTATAGAGGACTGGGAGGAGACATGTCTTTCTGGCTCAAACTCAAACTATAAAAACATGATGCAAACTTCTACAGTATAAATGGTTGCTTAGAACTTATATCACACCTGTTAAATTGCACCACTTTGATCCTAATATTCCTGACTACTGCACCAAATGTAAGGAAGAAGTTGGTACCCTACTACATTGTATGTGGAGCTGTCAAAAACTGCAGATATTCTGGAAAGAGGTTCTCGACTTAATTTCGAAACTCACAGAAAAGGATGTTCCAGTTGAAGCTAAGATATGTTTGTTGCACATATACCCTGAGAATTTCCCAGTGACTGTAAAAAAACGTAAACTAATTAATTTTTGTCTGCTGCAAGCTAAACGTGTGATTGCTTTAAAATGGAAGGAGATCCAGGGACCTACCTTGGGCCAATGGATTACAGAGCTGTCATCTCATTTGGCACTGGAAAAGCTGACTTACATGGCAAGAGGAAAAGTTGAGGACTTTAACAAGATGTGGTCGTCTTTCCTAACCTTCATGAATAACCTGAATGTGCAACCTAGAACTGGACAAGATCTGTTGCAGCCACCTTTATGACCTTAAAAATGGCTCAATAGTGGTTCCATGGCTGGAGTATTAGTACTGTGAAGTAGAAATAGAGATGAAGAGGAGGACCGAACTATAGACCTGTGTTGTTTTGAACAAATGTTTCTGTGCTATTGATGTTCACTGGAATGTATGCAGGCTGAATATGTAATGCATATTTTGATATTATTATCAAAACTTTATTTGCCGTAGATCCTATTGTGGGTGGGAGGAAGGTGGGTTAGAAGGGTTTCTGTTTCTGTTTTTGTGTGTTTTTTTGTTGTTGTTATGTGTATGAACGTATGTTCATTCAAATGGAAAATCAATTAAAAAAAAAAAAGAAAAAAAAAAGTGTTATCAGATTATCACAGCTGCAGGAAAAGAATCTCCAGAGGGTAAAAGATGAGCATGGTGGTCAGACCTTAAAGAAGAAATCACTGTAGAAGAGTGGCATGATATACACTATATTGCAATATTCACTCACCCATCCAAATAATTGAAATCAGGTGTTCCAATCACTTCCATGGCCACAGGTGTATAAAGCAGCACCTCAGCATGCAGACTGTTTCTACAAACGTGTGAAAGAATGTGTCGCTCCAGCGTGGTGCTGTGATAGGACGCCACCTGTGCAACAAGTCCAGTCGTGACATTTCCTCACTACTAAATATTGCACAGTCAGCTGTCAGTGGTGTTATAACAAAGTGGAAGCGATTGGGAACGACAGCAACTCAGCCACGAAGTGGTCGGTCACGTAAACTGACGGAGCGGGTCAGCGGATGCTGAGGCTCAGAGTGCTCAGAAGTTTCTGCTTTCTGCAGAGTCAATTGCTACAGACCTCCAAACTTCATGTGGCCTTCAGATTAGCTCCAGAACAGTAGAGAGCTTCATGGAATGGGTTTCCATGGCCGAGCGGCTGCATCCAAGCTATGCATCAGTAAGTGCAATGCAAAGTGTTGCATGCAGTGGTGTAAAGCATGCCGCCACTGGACTCCAGAGCAGCGGAGACGCCTTCTCTGGAGGGACGAATTGCGCTTCTCCATCTGGCAATCTGATGGAGGACTCTGAGTTTGGCGGTTGCCAGGAGAACGGTACCTGTCTGACTGCATTGTGCCAAGTGTAAAGTTTGGTGGAGGGGGATTGTGGTGTGGGGTTGTTTTTCAGGAGCTGGGCTCGGCCCCTTAGTTCCAGTGAAAGGAACTCTGAATGCTTCAGCATACCAAGAGATGTTGGACGATTCCAGCTCCCAGCTTAGTGGGAACAGTTTGGGGATGTTCCTGTTCCAACATGACTGAGCAGCAGAGCACAAAGCAGGTCCATAAAGACATGGAGGAGAGAGTTTGGTGTGGATGAACTTGACTGGTCTGCACAGAGTCCTGACCTCAACCTGATAGAACACCTTTGGGATGAATTAGAGCGCAGACTGAGAGCCAGGCCTTCCATCCAACATCAGTGTGTGACCTCACAAATGTGCTTCTGGAAGAATGGTCAGAAACTCCCATAAACACTCCTAAATCTGGTGGAGAACCTTCCCAGAAGAGCTGAAGCTGTTACAGCTGCAAAGGGACCGACGTCATATTAAACCCTGTGGATTAAGAATGGGACGTCACTGAAGGTCATATGTGAGTCAAAGCAGGAGAGCGAATACTTTTGGCAATATAGTGTATATTTCCAAGGCCAAACAATAAATACAAGGTTCAAACTCCTCCAGCACAAATGGTTGATGAGAACAAACTTCACTCCAGATTGACTGCAGCACATTTACCCTAACACACAGATACTAGTGTCACATGTGGTTTACACAAAGGTAGCTTGTTTCACTGCCTCTGGGAATGAACCCACATTTAAGAACTCTGGAAGGAGATTAGATAGATAGAATTACTTTAATGATCCCAAACTGGGAAATTATTTAAGATTATTATTACAGTTGTATCTGTCTTTATTAAGGAACAACTTCCACTATAAGTCCCAAACTTTGTATGTTTGGATGTTTCCCAGCAATAGCAGTAAAAGGATGGTCACATTTTGTCTTCTTGAAGCTCAACATAAAATTGCACTGTCATGGTAGTCTGTTCACAGAGTGAGCAGACGAGTCTGGGTTGAGGGGCTGCTGCTGTGCCTTGCTCAAGAGAGACTTATGTATGTTATCAAAGGGAAATATAACACTTTTGTAAAGATGTGGGGCTCATTTATGGAATTTCTGGAGGGGGACAATTTCATTACAGCATTGTAGTCTACTGTTTTTATTTAGTTTATTACATTTCTTTTCTTTTTTACTTTATTTGTTTCATTGAAATCAGTGACCACATTATGAAATACTGGAGCACCTGCAGATATGTGGGGTACAATCTGTGTCATCTGTGCAGGTACATGATTGTTACTTCTTGTTGTTATTCTTTTCTTTTCCTTATACGCCACAATGAGAAACAGTCTATTACCAAACCAGCAACATACACTAATATCTGTATGTCTGGAATTTCTTCAAGTGCCTTGTTCTGTTTTGTACGGTGGCCGGGAGGTTTTGTGTCTTTGTATTGTAATCAAAAAAGACAATAAAAACATTTGTCAAAAAAAGATCTGTCCGCACTCACCTGCTGTGAATTCTGGGTAAATCAGAGCAAGACTGCTGAGAAAATGTTGTGTCATAAAAGGACAAAAATGAATTTAAACTGGCGGTGACATCCAGACTGAAGAGCATGTGTGTGTATGTGTGTGTGCGTGTGTGCATGTGTGTGCATGTGTGACCTCCTGCTGCTCCTCTCAGTTCATATTTTTCCTTTTGCTAGATTTTATCAACTCACTAGCAAACCATTGTTGCCAATCTGATGCTAACATGCTAATTATATTCTGATAGATGCTAATATGTTAACATTAATCTCATAGATGCTAACATGCTAATTATAATATGACAGATGCTAACATGCTAACAATTTTTTGACAGATGCTAACATGCTAACAGTTTTCTGATAGATGTTAACATGCTACCACCAACAAATAGTTCCTGTTAAACAATCAGATGAGAGAAACAGATTTCTAACTGGATTTATGGACCACAGAACAAAGACATCAGATTAGAAACTTTATTGATCTCATCAAACACAGACAGAAATAAAACACCAGCGGATTGTTGCAAATATTAAAACAAGCTGGACCTGAGGGAGCTGTGACATCATAGTGGCATCAGCAGGGAGGAGGAGTCAGAGCGAACTCAGCAGGATTGACACACAGGAATACAAATATATATACTCATATATAAACTTTATAATAGAAATCTATAGACACAGTAGAGACTCTTAAGAACACTAGAGAGAATAAAATTATAAATATAAACTATTTTTCAAAAGTACTTTAAAGCTCATGTCAGCCACTCTTCACAAACTGACCGATCACAGCAGAGGAGGCGGGACAAAGAGTAAAATCCTGAGAGTTGTTCAGGTGGAAATTACATCATTACAGTGGAGGCGGAGCAACAGTGTGATGTCATCAAGTGTTTCCTGTTTCAGTCCTGCCTGTTGTTTATTAACGAGCCCTTACAATAATTTAAAAAAGCTGAAACTGATCAGAAGGTTTCTTGTTATTATGTGGTAATTGTGATTTAATATTATTCTCATTATCACACCTTTAAAAGATGCTTTACCAACAAATGAGACCTTTAACTCTTAACGATCTTTTTAACTGTCACATTAAAATGTTTGAAGATATTACAGCAAATGTAGGAAACTGATCTTAACTTTAAACTTTTTACGTGTGTTTTTTTTAAGGAGCCAATCAGCTGTCAGCAGCCATGTTGTCTCTGGACCACCTGTCATCACTGAGGGTGTGTCTTTTACCACTCGACATCCCAGAATCCTTTGCACACTGGGGCTGGTTTTGGTTCAGTAACCTGAAGACCCATAGGAGCCTGAAATGGAGCTCAGGTGCATTATGAGGTCACATGACCCACACCTGAGGATCTGAGTGATGATTGGATGAAAGATGGGAGTTCACAGGTCATCAGTCAGGTCTCTGGATTGGTATCCTCTGTGCGTGATTGGCTCCTGTCCTCTGCCTGGGATTGAGTCCTATCCTGAGTGTGTGATTGGCTTGTGTCCTCTTTGTGTGAATGGCTCCTGTCCTGAGCCTGTGATTGGCTCCCGTCCTGAGCGTGTGATTGGCTCCTGTCTTGAGCGTGTGATTGGCTCCTGTCCTGAGCGTGTTTGAACATCAGGATGGAATTGTAGATTTTGAGGGCGGGACCAAGTTTGATTGACATGATCCTGACGATGTCTCGTTGCGTGAGGAGGAGGAAGGCCCGGCCATCGATTTGCTAGACAGAAAGAGGCAGGAACCAATCAGATCACGGCAGGTTAAATGCATTGTCATAAAATCTATAGCAGCTGATTGGTCATCTCACCTCGTCCCTGAATTGCTTGGCCTGATCCTCACAGCCGGGAAGAGACTCGACAAAATCTGACACCTGCAGAGAGACAGACAGGTCAGAGAGACAGACAGGTCAGAGAGACAGACAGGTCAGAGAGACAGACAGGTCAGAGAGACAGACAGGTCAGAGAGACAGACAGGTCAGAGACCTACTGACCTGCTGGACGCTCCAGTGTTGGACAGCGTCGGCGTGGACTTGGGCCACGCCAGGCAGCAGTTTGCGGTGTTGCTCCCAGCAGAGCGACAGGTCGCGACCGGGCTGTGCTGACATGGCTGACAGGAAGACAGACTGATGGAGGGCGGCCTGCAAACTGGACTCTGCGCGAAACACAGACGGGTCAGAGAGAGACAGACAGGTCAGAGACAGCAGATGTGGAGGTGGTGGGTTGAGGACTCTCTCAACCAGCTGTGTGGTCCGGGTCGAGACATGTTCAGCTTCAGATGAGAACCAGGACAACCAGGACTTTTCCTGACTCCAGCTGTGGAGCAGAGTCGGGTCAGAACCAGACCTGCTGGAGGAGTAAACACCTGGAGTCTCATCAGGTTCTGATCCGGAGAACTCAACAACACACAGAACAAATGTCCAGTTGGTTTAGTGCAAAAATCTGACAAATTGTATCTTTAATGAACTCATAAACTGAGGAGCTCGGTCGGTTCTGCACATAATCAATAAGATGTATTATTGGCTGACTGTATTATTGGCTCACTTTATTCTGACTATTTATAGAATACTCAAAGATCTATCATTTAAGATAACTATCTGCTGAGTAATCAACTGATCAATTAATACTGATCATCAGTATTGTGTGGTCCTGGTCCAGACATGTATGGATCAGAACCAGGACCACCAGGACCCTCCAGACTCAGATTCAACCAGAGCTCATTAAAATGTGGCGAGACAGCAGAGACCTGTCTGTGGACTGATAGTGAGACGATTTGATCAACCAGCTGATAATTGATCAGAAAGAGTCTGCTCCTCTTCAGACGAGGACAACCAGCACAGCTGTTACCATGGAAACAGCCACTTCATCCGCCTGCTGTATCCATGGAAACACGATGAGATGGTGAGTGTGTTTAAGAGAGTCATTACATCATGAAACACCTGCACTGTGTCCTGAACGCATCATGTGATGCTGCTGATGTCACTGATGGTGTCACCTCAACGGTTAACATAATTGGATCAAACATGTGATCAGATTAAACTTTCAGTCCACAAGGAGGCGCTGATGCACCTGAAGCTGTTTAACTGACAACAACACCAGAAGAAGAACTAGCTTCAGCTAACAGCTCTTCAAAAGCTTACCATGAACTAATGTTAACTTATAGAACGTTCTGTTACTGTCCTGTTTCTGTTAGCCCGGTTTCACACCAGAACCTCTTAGCCCAGTTTTCATGCTTCTCAGGGGATAACCCCACAAACTCGGGGCTAACTCTGCTCCACAGCAGGGCCAACCCGGGGCTAAAGTAGGAAGTAGCCCACTTTGGAATGTGGGCTAACACCAATGCTTTCTTAGCATGGGGCTAACAGTTCCCTTAGCATGGAGCTAAGGAGTTTCTAATAATGCTAATGGTCTAAGTGCAGTGTGATTTCATGTGAACACCTGATCCATCACTCAGTACGTTTCCATGCACACCTCAGTTGAGCTTCGGTCACAGCTCGATCAGGCTGTCTAACTGGACTGCTGCCATTGTCCCAGTGTTCGGGCACCACGGCAGACTCCTCTCATAGACAATATTGTGTCTGACTCCACCACCGTAGTTGGCATTTTGCACCGTTTCAGTTCGACGCTACTGGACCCTCATCCGGTTGACCTATTACGCCACATACAGAACAAGTTAAGAAGCAGCAAACAGACTGCACAGCGAACCATGAAAACATGGAAGACTTTTCGGTGCTGAACATTACATTATATATTGTATTAATAGCTTAGTCGCCGTCGTCATCTTTTGTTTTTCCAAGCTTCCTGCCGCGGGTCAATGCCCAGTGCGGGGACTGTGGTGCATGCACAGAATGCTAGCGCCGGTTCAGGTCTAACTAAGACGTATGCCTCAAAGAGTAAATTGACTTCCAACCGTATTATCTGGGTGTGTCAGTCCCACTTTGAGCAGTTGGATTTCAGCCAGACTAACACAACAGTCTGACTTTTTCGGACATCATGTGACCGTACAGACTGGAGATCACAGCCCTGCGTGGCGTAGCGGGAATGTCTTTGGGCTGCTGTCGGTTCGTGTAGGGGTAGAAGTGGTTGCTGGGTTCTGCAGAGACTTGTGTGGTCGGTGCAGGTCCAGGCACACCGGAGATTCATGTAAAAGTCACTGAATCTCCAGATGTCTGCTGGCTCATGTGAAATGCTTTTTGGGAAACATGTCTTAAATTACTTCCTGATGAAGCCAGAAGAGTGCGACCTCCACACGTACTGTACCTGGACTGAGGGCTCCGAGGTGAAGTTCCTCCTCTTCCTCTTTCACACGGAGGAATTTGGTTGGCTGGGACAGTCTGTGGGTGGAGCCAAATTAAGAGAGAGAAGGAGGGAGAGAGAGAGAAGTCTTTATTAAAGACATGTCCTCCTGTTGTCATGTCCTGTCTCCCTCCTCAGTGTGTAAAACTTTTATTCTAACTGCAGTTATGTAACAAACTGCAAGACTCGTCTGTGACATCACATCTATGAAGTCTCTGTCTGTCTGTATCTACACTTTGAGAAGACGTCTACATGTCTGTGTCTGATGATGAAGATGAAGATGATGAATGATCTGACAGTAACCTGTCATCCTCGACAACAGGAAGTTAAATCAGTCGTCCCTTCAGTGAAACATGTCAAAGAAAAAGTCCCAAAGCCATGTCGAGGCGTTGTCATGGTAACATGATGTGTCACAAAGTTCTGACCCGGTGACCTCAGGTGACCTCAGTTGAGATGTGAAGAGTGAGAGCGACACCTCGGGTTTCATCTGCATCACTGTGTCTGTGTGTGTGTGTGTGTGTGTGTTATATAATGCAGCTTTATGCAACCTCCACAGATAATCTACTCACAACACACACACACACACACACACTCCACATGATCCTGTCGTCTATTCTGAGCAGCAGAGAGACAGACAGGTCACTGATAACAACATCATGTTTCACCCTCCAACAGCCAATCAGAGCACTGCTTCTTCACCTACAGTCAGCTGTCTGTCCGTCTCACCTGTCTGTCAGCCTTCTCTTGCCCAGAGGAAGCAGCAGAGTGTCGTTTCTGGGCTCAGTCTTCACCTGAACACTGTTCAGCAGACAGACGGGTAGAGAGACAGTGAGACAGTTTAAACAGTGGTTGACAGTGAGACAGAGCGCCCTCTGCTGCTGGTATTAAACAAGGTTTATATACAGATCTGATTAAACATGACTTATACAGCCAGGACTGATGTGACTTTACATGTAGAATTAACTCAGTTTGTTTTCTACAGTGGGGTTACCTGTCTGACTGGTTGCCGTGGTGATATACAGTGACAGGTACGAGGGTGACGACTCGCTCTCCTCCCAGCCTATCAGGAAGCACCATCTCTTTACGCATATTAATGTCTGAGTATGGACAGCCAAAGGAACTGTGCGAGACACACACAACATCATCATGAATCTACAACATACAATGACTCAGGAAAATCTGACTTGACTCAACAAAATAGACATCACTCAGGAAACAAAAAACATGACTGAGGAAACCAAAAACATGACTCAGGAAACCAAAAACATGACTCAGGAAACCAAAAACATGACTCAGGAAACAGCCACATCACTCAGGAAACACAAAACATGACTCAGGAAACACAAAACATGACTCAGGAAACACAAAACATGACTCAGGAAACAGCCACATCACTCAGGAAACAGAAAACGGGGTAAAATGAGGTTACCTGTGGTGACCGGTGTATTTGGCTCCTTTAATGTGTCCGACTCCTCTGCAGCCTGGAGTCGGACACACACCCTGAGAGGGGGAGGACAGGGGGGAGGAACCTGTCTCAGACACAGAGGGAGCATTGTTAGGATCAATCTGCCTTGTACCTTATATCTCAAGATGGTTTCCCCCCCGTTCGGCTGCAGCTACATTGGCTCATGATAGTTTTGAATATTTAAATCAAAATCTGCTGCCTAGGATGCCAAAAACTGGCAAAAATCAAAACAAATGAATACATCATTGCCATCTCTTGCTAGAATTACGATCATCCAGTGGCTTCAGCTTCATAGACACGACGACTCGAGAGTGTTTACATAGTCCGACAGAGGAGCAAGTGGAGGCGGTGTGACCGAAGGCGGAAGCGTGGCTGTCAGGGAGGATTAACAGCTAAGCTAAAAGCTAACCCCTATAAATGCCACTTCCATCCATCTTCCTCTCAAATGCTCGTTACCTGGAGAATAAAATAGATCATCTGCAGCTGGAATTAACAAGTAAACGAGAGATGAGGAACTGTTGCGCAATAGTTCCGACAGAGACATGGCTAAACTCATCAATCCTGGACGATGCTGTCAGCTTCGAGGGACATTTCGTGCTGACAGGAGCTGCGCACTCAGCGGTAAATTCCGAGGGGGTGGTCTGTGTATTTACATCAACAACAACTGGTGTATAAATGCTAAGTTTGTCTCAAGCCATTGCTCACTGGACACTGAGCTTTTGAATGTAAACTGCAGACCATTCTATCTGCCCATGGAGTTTACCTTATGGCAGGAACACACCGGCCCAACCGTTGGACGTTTGAAGCGTTTGGAGAGACTCGGACGAGGTCGGGAACATTTCTGTTCGGCGTGTTCAGCTGCGTCTGAAGCTTTCGGAGCCGTTCGGACTCTGTCTGCTCCGATTCAGCATGTGAAATCTGAGGAGGAGGGCTGTCGGACGTCTGAGCCACTGGATTCTCTGATTGGTTGTGTGCCAGCTGAATGGCCGTTCTGATTGGCGGTGAGCTAGCGAATCAGCGCGGTGTGTGGGAGGGCGGAACACTGTGTGCGCTTTGTTTTTCTATGGACTCCGCTCCGTTATTCCCTGTTTTCATGTTTTGCAGTACTGGCACGAGACTAGTTGTTATGTTTGTTCAGGACAAATTAATTTGTGTTTGTTTGATAATGCCTCGCTGCATGTTTACTATGCAGCTGTTTTTATCTGAAATAGTTAAGTTTCGTTTTGATAAACATAAAACCTCTCGTTTACAACACACAACACAAGCGCCACCCGCTTATTGCATCTCGCGCAAGCGCAGAACGTACACGCTACTGTGGAGTAGGCAGCACGTCGAAGTGGTGTGTTCAATGCAACTTTTCTGACGAACGGGACAAGAGGCAACAGAGCGGTTGGAGAGTGGTCGGATAAGGCAGTTGGACGTCTGGGCGGTGTGTGGGGGCCTTTTGTTTCCATCACTGCTGTGTTCATGACCGGACTATCAGTGAGGTGCAATCTACTCAAAAAAAATCAAGACTTTGTTCCATGATCCTGCTAACACCAGGGATATGTGGCAAGGCATACGGACTATCACCAACTACATGATTGCCCCTCCTGCATGTGATGATGACTTGGACTTCCTAAATGAACTAAATAACTTCTTTGGGAGGTTTGAGGCACTGACACTAGGATGGAAAAGCACTCTGCCTTGACATAGCTGAGGTGTGAAGGTTTCTGAGCGTCAACTCACGGAAGGTTCTGGGCCCTGACAACATACCTGGGTGGGTGCTCAGGAAATGTGCAGATCAGCTGGCTTGTGTCCTAACTGACATTTTCAACACTTCATTGGATCAAGCCAAAGTCCAATCATGTTTCAAAAATGCCACCATCATCCCAGTGCCAAAGAAACCTCAAATCACATCACTCAATGACTACCGGCCCATCGCACTCACTCCTATTATGATGAAGTGCTTTGAAAGGCTGCTAAAGGAGCAAATCACCTCCAGACTGCCTGCCATGTTTGACCCCTTCCAGTTTGCCTCCCGGCCAAACCCTCGCACACTTGGAGGAGAAGAACACTCATGTTCGGATGCTGTTCAGCATTTAATTCCATCATCCATCATTCCACAGCATCTGGTACACAAACTGAGGCCTCTGGGCTTCAGCATCCCCCTGTGCAACTGGCTGCTAGACTTCCTCACTGAAAGACCACAATCAGTGCGGGTCGGTCAGAATACCTCCAGTGTCATCACCCTCGGCTGTGTCCTGAGCCCCCTGCTGTTCACTCACGACTGCGTCCCAAGGGCTACCACCACCCACATTGTGAAGTTTGCGGACGACACAACAGTGGTGGACCTCATCAGGGATGACCATGATCTGGCTTATAGGGAGGAGGTGGAGCAGCTGGTGGGCTGGTAAAGCAAAAACAACTTGATCCTGAATGTGGACAAAACCAAAGAGATCATTGTCAACTTCAGGAAGAAGCAGCCCAGCCACGCTCCTCTTCTCATCAACAACACGGCTGTGGAGCTGGTCAGCAGCACCAAGTTCCTGGGGGTGCACGTCACAGACAACCTCAGCTGGTCTGTGAACACTGCTGCACTGGTGAAGAAGGCACAGCAGTGTCTGTCTGCGAAGGATGAGGAGAGCCCTCCTGCCCCGCCCATCCTCACTACATCCTACAGGAGCACCACAGAGAGCATTCTGACCAGCTGAATCTCCATGTGGTGTGGAAGCTGCAAAGCCTCTGACTGGAGGAATGTGAGGACAGCGGAGAAGATCAGTTGGACTTCCCTCCCCTCCATTCAGGACATTGCTCCCAAGTGCTGCATGTCCCAAGCTGGGAATATTAACAGAGGCTCCTCCCACCCTCACTATGGACTGTCTTCTGCGCTGGCCTCTGGAAAGAGGTTCTGCAGCATTTGGTGCAGGACCACAAGGCTCTGTAACAGCTTTTCCCCCACGTCATCAGACTGCTAAACTCTAAGTGGCAATTGTCATTTATTCTGGATACCTTGTTTCTTCAAAATACTTGCACTACTTAACTCAACAATGTCACTTTCACTAATTTGCACTTTCAGTATGTTTCTGTTTTTGAGATTAATTATTCTTATTGCGGTATTTTTTGTATATACTTTCATATTTTAATCCTTTGCTGAGCCCCTGAAGCTAAATGTTCACTTGTTGCATACTGAATGACAATAAAGTCAGCCTAAATCTACCTGTCTGTCCGACCTGTCTCTCTGACGTGTCTGTCTGACCTGGGGGTGGGTCCAGTGGGTGTCCCGTGCGTTGACACCAGCCGACAGGATGGAGGTCACAGAGGTCGCTGTCACACCAGATGTCAAACTGCTCCGACCAGCCGTCATAATGCACCTGCAGGTACGCACGCCTGATTACATCATCACCAGTAGGTGACATCACACAGATACACACAGGTAGAAAGACAGGTAGCCAGTACCTTCAGCCGGTAATCGTCTGTAGCTGTTATTGTGGCAACGCGGATCAACATGGGATTCCTCCTGTCGACTGCTTCCAGCTTCTGGTTCAACTGGAAACCATGTGGAGCTCTCTGATTGGACAGATGTGGAAACACACCTGTTAGTCCTAACTCCTTATTTCGTTCTCTACCTCCTTGCATCCTTCTCTAGCTCCTTGTTTCCTTCTCTAGCTCCTTGTTTCCTTCTCTACCACTGTGTTTCCTTTTCTACCTCATGTTTCCTTTTCTACCTCCTCGCTTCCTCCCCTATCTCCTTGTTCCCTTCTCTAGCTCATTGTTTCCTTCCTTACCTCCTTGTTCCCTTCTCTAGCTTATATGTCCTTCCCTACCTCCTTGTTTCCTTCTCTAGCTCCTTGTTTCCTTCTCTACCACCATGTTTCCTTCTCTATCTCCTAGTTTCTCACCAGTGTGAAGGCTGATCTGGGAGCAGCAGTGGAACCAGTTTCCTGCAGGTAGTCCTTCCACATGAAGTTCTCTGGGTTTGGATGACCTGAAAGATGAAAGTACTATTTAACTAGGAGTACTCAGAGTATTGAGAGTACTCTGATTAGTCCAGCGTACACCACAGAGTACTCTGATTACTACAGAGAGCATGCAAGTACCCTGTGGAGCAGTCAGAGGTCGTCCCTGTTCTTCACACCAGCCCACAGGATGGATGGATGGACTGCTGCTGTCACACCTGATCGATCAATACAACAGTCAATACATCACGCACTGATAATCAATAAGTACTGATCATGTGTAGAACCTTAAGTGTACTACAAAGATCATGAAACGGCTGCTGCTCCACTTGTTGGCAAACATCACAACTACATCCTTTACTGCAAAAACAACCCTGTGGTACTAAAAATACTCTCAGTGTGTACAACAAACCACAAATCCACCGACGTTGGGACGTTCTGTAAAACGTGAATAAAATAAGAATACAATGATTTGCAAACCCTTTTCAACTTAAATTCAATTGAATACACTACAAAGACAAGATATTTAATGTTCAAACTGATAAACTTTATTGTTTGTGTGCAAACATTTGCTCATTTTGAATTGAATTTGAATTGATGCCTGCAACACGTTCCAATAGAGGGACAGCGGCATGATTAGGGCAGGCCGGTCTGGTACCCGCGCTCTTTTCCTACGAGGCCACGCTGCTGTGACACATGCAGAATGTGGCTCGGCATTGTCTTTCTGAAATCAGCAGGGACGTCCCTGAAAAAGACGTTGCTTGGATGGCAGCATATGTTGTTCCAAAACCTGTATGTACCTTTCAGCATTTATGAAGCTGCTGCTAATCCATCTGCCTAACCTGTCTGTCTGTCACCTGTCTGTCTCACCAGTAGTCGTATGTGTCGTCCCAGTTGTCGAAGTGAACCAGGAAGTGGTCATCGATGACATCAGTGACTGAGGCGACGCAGACGAGCCCGGGGTTCTTCCTGTCGACCGCCTCCAACTTCATCCCCACCCTGAACCCACAGCTCTGAGAGACAAGACAGGCAGAGAGACAGGCAGGTGTATACTGACTGTTGTGCGACAAGTGAACAGAAAGACAGGTGGACAGACAGCTGAACAGAAAAACAGGTGTATACTGACTGCAGTGTGACAGGTGAAAAGGGTCAGAGGAGCAGCATGAGAGCCGGAGGACTGCAGGTACAGCGACCAATCAAAATCTGTCTCACTGAGACCTGTGGAGAGAGACAAACAAGTACAGTGTCACCTCACCTGTGTGAGGTAGTTACCTGTGAGGGGGTGGTGCTACTTGTGCTTACCTTTGGGTGGGTGGAGCTTATGGTTGTTGTCTTTACACCAGCCTGCCGGTCGGATGTATGGTGAGTCTGCGTTCACCCAGAAGTCATAGCATTCTGAGTACCCGTCAATATGGAGACGGAGCCGACAGCCAATCACCTGACAGAGAGAGAGACAGGAGACTCACCTGAACTGCCTCAGAGTGATGTGTGTGTGTGTGTGTGTGTGTGTGTGTGTGTGAGAGAGAGAGCTGCTGTGTCTCAGTTCAGGGTCTGCATCCTTCGGAGGAGCATCTGAAGGCCAATCACGTCACAACATCATGTGAAGGCTGTCCCAGTCTGAAGGCTCCTCCAGATGCTCCTTCTTCTCCCTGTTTCTGGAGGATGCACTGTCGCGATCCTTCGTGGCCTCACATATCCCAAGATTCTTTGTGTGCCCCAAAAAGAAGAGAGAGTGAGAGAAATGGCGACATCGCGTGGCATAGATCGTCACTTTCGCAGGCCTGGGCTGCAGAAATCGTGACGTAAAGGTAAAACATCAGGTGACGCAACCAGGAAATGCTCCAAAGGCGAGACCGTCCCATTTAACAACGGCTGACGAGGTTAACAAGGTCTCTCTGAAGGACTCGCCTTCAAAGACCACAAAGGCCGAGTCCTTCAGAGGATGCAGACCCTGAACTGAGACACAGCCTGTGTGTGCGTGCGTGTGTGTGTGTGTGTGCGTGTGTGTGTGTGTGTGTGTGTGTGTGTGTGTGTGTGTGTGTGTGTGTGTGTGTGTGTGTGTGTGTGTGTGTGCGCGTGTGTGTGGTACCTCGGCGACAGTCAGCACACAGAACATGGAGGCATGCAGCGGGTCGACACCCTCCATCTTCATCCCAACTTTAAAACCAGCCCTCCTACTGGGAAAAGACTGGGACTGAGAGAGAGAGACGGGTCAGAGAGAGAGAGACGGGTCAGAGAGAGAGAGACGGGTCAGAGAGAGAGAGAGAGACGGGTCAGAGAGAGAGAGACGGGTCAGAGAGAGAGAAACGGGTCAGAGAGAGAGAGACGGGTCAGAGGGACATGCGATTCAGTGTGACAACAGATACATGAATATCTGCCACTGTCAAAATTAGACACTGTCAGTCATTATGTTATAATGAACTACAGACCAGCCAATCAAAACACATCTACCAACCGACCAATCAGAGTAAACCACAGAGAGCCCCTGACGGCTGTGACATGTTGCTTGTTAATAAAACTTCCCCTATTTGAGCCAGTCAGGTGACAGCTGACCCCTTTAATGACTGTTAACATCCAATGAGGTGTGTGTGTGTGCGTGTGTGTGCATGTGTGTGTGTGTTACCTGTGTAAACAGTGACAGAGGAGCAGCTTCAGCCTTCTGTTCATTCAGGTACTGCTGCCACGACCAGGACCGCCTCTTTACACTCACTGCATACACACACACATGTGCGCGCACACACACACACACACACACACACACACACACACATATAAACAAACACACACAGGGTCACCATGTGAACTGTGGTAGCTATCTGCTAACATGCTAATATGTTGTTTATCGGATCTGTTGCCATACTGATGTGCACCTCAGAAAGTCCTGCTCTCTGATTGGCTGTCAGGTGTCTGATTGTTACTTCATGGCACCTGCAACCTCCTCAAGGACCCTGGATGGAATGGATGGAATCATTCAGGGCTGCTCTGGGGTCTCATTTAGAAAACTCTGCGGAGAATCCACACTAAATGTTTGCATGAGCAGAAGTGAGGAATTGTACGAACGCCAAATATTCAGATTTTGGGTTCCTAAACTGCTGATGATAATGTGGTTCTGAAACGTGAGTGTGAGATGTTACCTTACACAGAATGATGCCTCTCAAATTTCATTTCTACACTCTGCTTCAACTCACCATCTCACCGTTTGTGTCACCAGTTCACCTCCAAAATGTTCGTCACATGGGTCAGAGTTTGCGTACCGGTGCACATTTTTCCATCAGTGATCAGAACTTCTGCGTTGGAAGTGTCATTCGCCTCTTTCAGGCCCATCTAGTTTGTACACTATTCTCAAAAATAAGATCTCAGGATCTCATGATCTCTGATTCAGCTGACAGAGAGCCAATCATAGAGCAGGATTTCACCCAGGTGGACCAGCAGGTGTGTGTGTGTGCGTGTGTGTGTTACCTTGACTGCTGCTGACTTTGTTCTTCATCATCTGTTCTTCTTCTTTGGTTGTTCTATGATCAGACAGAAAGTGAAGGAGTGAACGTACGGCAGCCTGTTGTGACATTTATCATGTGATTATTACTGTCGCTGTCAATCTTTGTCTTATAAATAAAGTTTATATGTAAAACAGTCAGTCATCATGGATCAATAACAAACAATCTGAGTCAAATCATATTTACATCATAAACACCGTCGTCAATATGAGCTCATGATGTCATCAACAACTGTTCATCAGTACATTGATCTAACTTATGTTTCATCAACTTTTATGTTCCAGTTTACAATAACACACACACACACACACACACACACACACACACACACACACACACACACAATCAGACTTTAATCAACATGATGTGTGTTTCTTCACCGATCAAATCACCAATAAACAGATTGATCACTGTCAGACTTACTGTAACAAACACTCATCATCTTCATCATGGCAGGAAACGGCTCCATTAAAACACAAATACACACACACACACAGACAAACCGGAAGTCCACACACGTCCCTTCAAAATAAATGTCTCAAGACATCAGCTGATCGAACATCAACCTCATCAATAAATAACTGATCTGATCATGTATCAGTTTCAGCCCTGCTGAGCACAACATGATAACCTGTCATCATCCAGTAATGACATGTTTTAATGATGATCAGTGCTTTGAGAACTTCAGGACCAATAAATTAGTTGATCAGCTGATTATTTAAAAAATAATGTTTTCTTTTAGATCCTGTTTGAATGCTCAGAATTCATGAGTGACTCAGACACGGTGCATGCTGGAAGACAAACTCACAGTCTCACTTCAGTACAGAGGTATTATCATCTAAATACCTGTAAAGGTACTTTGTGCCCTGAGGTGGCGCTGTAGAGCTTCAACTAATCAATAGGTGACTTGATGACAAAGACACAGAAGAAGAAGAAGTAGAAGAAGAAGAAGAAGAAGAAGAAGAAGAAGAATTTATCATACTTAGTTTGAATCTAAAAAGTAACTAAAGCTGTGAGATAAATGTAATGGAATAAAAACTACAATGCAAATACTCAAGTAAAGTATCGCAGTTACTTCTCACTACAGCCTGGGGAAGCGTCCAAACTCTTATTGTGAAGGTCTGACCGGAAGTGTGTGAGCTGACAGGTTGAATCAGGAAACAACAAACAGCAGAAACCCGGCGGTGATCCGCGGCTCTCTCCGCCGGCCTCCGAGCTCCTGTGAGCGGCTGCAGCAGCAGCTCAGAGCCGCTGAGAGGAGCCGGAAGAGCGTACAGAGAGAGCCGCGACAAACCGGGGCCGGTACCGACCGCCCGAACGGAACCTACCGTGTCTGATGATCCGCCTCACCTCACTCTGCTGATAGCTCCACAACACGGAAGTAACGAAGGAGCCAGTTTACTGCGCATGCTCCGAGAGAGAGAGAGAGAGAGAGAGAGAGAGAGAGAGAGAGAGAGAGAGAGAGAGACAGTATATATTATAACTAATTTATTGTAAATATTGTTTTCCTTTATTGTTATTATTATGTTGAATTCCTTGAACGCTTGCTTTGGCAAAATGTACAGTGTTACCTCAGGCCAATAAAGCCAATTCACTTGAATTGAAATTGAATTGAGTGAGAGAGAGAGAGAGACAGAGAGATATAAATGTGTCAGAACAATAAATACATTGTGTGATTGAGATAAAGTTCATATATAACATCATGTGTTCAGACAGTTTGAGGCTGACTGGTGCTGAAAGACACACAACAATCTTTAAGCTTATTAAATGAATTATTCTGTGATCTGAAGTTCGTTCTGTGAAAACGTTTCTGATAAATGATACCGGTAAATAAATCAACTTCTGATCAATTTCAACTGCTAATGGAACAATTTCCGGTTAGACCCGCCCACTTCAGAAGATTAGCCCCGCCCCATTTGAGCTTAAGCTCCACACACTTCTGGTTTTATGGTTTGTTCCATTTACCCAGAAGTCGGACCTGGAATGACGGTCCAGTTCAAGGAGTCAGAACCAGTTCTAGTCAGGTTAGCTTGTCTTAGCCATCTTTAGCCAGTGTTAGCAGTTGTTAAGAACATGTGACTGATGTCGGAGCGTTCTTTGTGTCAGACGGAGAATCAACAGTTTCTTCTTAAAGCCTGATTTATGCTTCTGCGTTGCGGCGACGGCGTAGCTACGTCGTCGACGCAGACCCCTACGCGGACCCTACGCCGTAGCCTGACGTGCGCCTCCAAAAAATCCTGACTACGCGTCACGTCGACGCGTCGAGACGCGAACGGCAAGGACTGTGATTGGTCCGCTCAGAACGTCATTTCCAGCAGTTGCTTTTCCGGTCAACAGTATAACAACACCACCAATTTTAAAGTTTTTGAGGTATGAGCGGCAACCACATGAAAACCTGTCGTGTGCTCAAATTCTGTCCATTCAAACTTAATCTGTCAAACAGCACTATTTGACAGATTAGCGACACACAACGTCAACACGCAAGAGTCAGAGACACACAAACAGACACACAAGGCTGCGGACTGGTTCGCACGGACTGCGTGAATGTCATTTAATTCAACTAACAGCGAAGTAAAGGGAGAAACTTCTCGGTCAGACTGACAGACAGCTGTTAGCTCCGTTCGCACTGCGAACGTTGATGACGTCCACCGACACCATGTCAGAACAACGCGGTCCCTCGACGCAGAACTTCGAATGCTCAATGACGGCGTAGGGTCGACGACGTAGCAACGCCGTCGCAGCGACGCAGAAGCATAAACCAGGCTTAAGTCTTCAAAGCTGATGATACATGGAGCGGCTATTTTGGATTTTGAGGGAGGTGTTGGAGAGGTGCGTCTGACTTCAGGGGCGCTCCTGTTAAAACTCCATAAGCCCCGCCCACTCTGAGTGCAGCTACAGATTCACATGATGCCGTTCTAGCTCATATAATGTCCTTATGTCCATATATGGTCCTATAGCCTTTGTAATGTCCTTTAAACATCATATGTTACTGCCTAAGCTAGGCTAACAGTTCCTTCTGCCTTCAATCTTTGTGCTAAGCTAGGCTAACAGTTCCTTCTGCTTCCAGTCTTTGTGCTAAGCTAGGCTAACAGTTCCTTCTGCCTTCAATCTTTGTGCTAAGCTAGGCTAACAGTTCCTTCTGCTTTCAGTCTTTGTGCTAAGCTAGGCTAACAGTTCCTTCTGCTTTCAGTCTTTGTGCTAAGCTAGGCTAACAGTTCCTCCTGCTTCCAGTCTTTGTGCTAAGCTAGGCTAACAGTTCCTCCTGCTTCCAGTCTTTGTGCTAAGCTAGGCTAACAGTTCCTCCTGCTTCCAGTCTTTGTGCTAAGCTAGGCTAACAGTTCCTTCTGCTTCCAGTCTTTGTGCTAAGCTAGGCTAACAGTTCCTCCTGCTTCCAGTCTTTGTGCTAAGCTAGGCTAACAGTTCCTCCTGCTTCCAGTCTTTGTGCTAAGCTAGGCTAACAGTTCCTTCTGCCTTCAGTCTTTGTGCTAAGCTAGGCTAACAGTTCCTTCTGCTTTCAGTCTTTGTGCTAAGCTAGGCTAACAGTTCATTCTTTCCTCCAGTCTTTGTGCTAAGCTAGGCTAACAGTTCCTTCTACATCCAGTTATTGTGCTAAGCTAGGCTAACGGTTCCTCCTGCTTCCAGTCTTTGTGCTAAGCTAGGCTAACAGTTCCTTCTGCTTCTAGTCTTTGTGCTAAGTTAGGCTAACAGTTCCTCCTGCTTCCAGTCTTTGTGCTATGCTAGGCTAACAGTTCCTCCTGCTTCTAGTCTTTGTGCTAAGCTAGGCTAACAGTTCCTCCTGCTTCCAGTCTTTGTGCTAAGCTAGGCTAACAGTTCCTCCTGCTTCCAGTCTTTGTGCTAAGCTAGGCTAACAGTTCCTCCTGCTTCCAGTCTTTGTGCTAAGGTAGGCTAACAGTTCCTCCTGCTTCCAGTCTTTGTGCTAAGCTAGGCCAACAGTTCCTTCTGCTTCCAGTCTTTGTGCTAAGGTAGGCTAACAGTTCCTCCTGCTTCCAGTCTTTGTGCTAAGCTAGGCCAACAGTTCCTTCTGCTTCTAGTCTTTGTGCTAAGTTAGGCTAACAGGTGCTGGATTCCTTCAGTATGGCGCAAACAGCTGAGGATTTGTCCAACACTCCCAGTCTGGGGTGATGTCCAGTTGCTGGTCTAAACTGGGAGCTCTACGCCACGCCCCCCCCACCCCCACCCCCGTGACCCCGCCCACCCCCGGCGGCCCCTCCCATCACACCCCCTCCCTCCAAGTCTCCACACAGAGGAGAGCAGCCAACTGAACGGACGTGAGTGTTTCTTCTCTTCGTGTCTCTATTGAATGTTATGAACTGATAAAACATTGGTGTTATATTGATAGCATATTGGTGGTGTATTGATGACAAATTGGTGGTGTATTGATGACAAATTGGTGGTGTATTGATGACACATTGGTAGTGTTTTGATGACATATTGGTATATTAATGACATATTGGTGGTGTATTGATGAAACATTGGTGGTGTATTGATGACACATTGGTATACTGATGACGTATTGGTGGTATTTTGATAAGTTTGAGGGTTGAGGGTTACAGGGAGTATTGTGGAGAAAGAGAGAGTGGTAGAGAGCGGTCGAGATGTGATCAGAGAGAACGTGAAATGATTCAGACTTAAATCTGCAGCCAACACGAGTCACAGTCGGGTTCTAGTTCTGGTTCTGAGTAATTTTGTTTTTCAAAAGAGAGGCATGAAAAGTCTGTCCTCCATCAGAGCTTCAGTCATTGATTCTTTTTAGCATTGATTCTTTTCTTCTTGAATCCTTTAATCTGTGAAACTGTTGGTTATAATTTCTCCACCAGGCGATTGCATTGTTGATCAACAGATTAATTGGTTAACTGTTGCCACTTGCTTGCTTCAGAGTCTGGAGGCACAGTGAACCAGATCCAGGACTTATGGTCTGGCTCGATCTTGTCAAAGTCCAGATCCAGTTCGCTGAACTGATCTGAGTTCAGCACGACACCTTCAGTGATTCAGTGATTCAGTGTTTCCGTTTGACAGAAGAACAAAACTTGATGTTCCAACAGAGAGAAACGATTCAACGATCGCATTTACATGAACACTGTTTATACCTTTATTCTGAAAAACACAATGTTCCTGTGTCTGCCATTATTCTGAAAAACACCAATCCCTATTGAACTCTAAACATGACTAATAAAAATAGCATTACTGTTTTTCCTGTTGACATGACTCCTCTGATAACTTGTCGTTATCACCTCAAAATATGATCAACAGACCAGCTGCTTGGGCGACTTGGCTTCTTTGCGTCAGAATCAGATTCTTGGACTAGAACTCAGCCTCCGTCTGTCATTCCTTCATCCACCTTCATGAGAAGGTCCGCGTTGATATCAAGTCTTTCATGATGACTAGGAGTCGTTATCGTTTCTCTTCCCACCACAACTGAGTTTTTCTTTGGTTTACGCACATCGACACCGCTGCTGCGATCTGTCGCACAGAGCTGACCCTAAACAGGAAGTGGCCGTGTGTCACAAACTTCAGTAAAATCCTGAACTGAGACTCTGGACGTTAAGAGGAACGTTGACACGACCCTCGTGTGTTCTTCATTTAAATAGCACCTATCAGAGTCACAGGAGTCATGCTGCATGTAAACATTGTCCCTGCAGGAAACAGGAGGTCATACGGACTGACACTGATAGTGGTGATGATGTCATCACCCAAGAAGGTGATGTTTCGTCATCATCAGGATGTGGATGTGTGAGCACATACAGGGGAAACACAACGACTGTGTCACTTTAAATGTTCCTGCGGGACACTCAGTCGCTCTGGTTGGTCGATCAGGTGCGATGATGTTCCTCCATCAGCTTCACACGAACTACAGACGACTAGAGAGGAGCCACAAACACAGACTGACAGCAACAGTCCAGAATGTTAACATCAAACTGTAACCCTCTATTCAGCTCTGGGATTGGCTGACAGGATCTATTTACTCTGTCCAGCTCTCTGATTGACTCATTTTTATTAAAGAATCAGGAACCAGTCTGATGGAACATCGGTAGGCTGATGTTTTGGGCTCTGGTCCTGGACGGAAATGTTAAAAAGAGCTGATACTCAGTGTGACTTAAATCTGGTCTGGATCTGTTATTCAGCTCAGATCTGGATCAGATAAATCAGTTTGAGTAGCAGCTCCACAGGACCTGGATCACACAGCTAGACCAGATCTAAAGGAGTTGGTCCTGGACCGGACTCTTCTTTCAGAAAATAAAACCGTCAGAATGTTAGCAAACGTGATTGTCCTTTAATGACTCATCATAAAACACATTTCATTCTGAAACTATGGAGGACCTGATTCACATCGGTCTTTAGTCCAGTCTGGAGAATCAGTCTGGATCCAATCTGGAGAACCAGTCAGGACACAAATTCTAGAGAACCAGTCAGTACCAAGTCCAGAGAACCAGTAAGTATCCAGACCAGGTCTGGTCCGGTGGACTGATGTGTTTTTGAGAGGATTTAACGTCTCATTCTGCAGCAGCAATAACCAGGTCAGATTACTGTCTGAGGACCTGAGTGAAATCACTTTGCTCTGATTGGCTGACACATCCATTTCCTCCTAATGGACACACACACAAGCAGCCTGTGCACCCCACTCAGTCTTCCCCTGGGAACCAAAACCATTAGACCAACACACACATATTGATCAATACACTGGAAGAGGCTGACTTCCTTTTACACACACACACACACACACACACACACACACACACACAAACACACACACACTATGAATATTTAATGTGGGCTCAGCTGCGTTCCTCCAAAAACCACAAGAACGCAAACTGAGAAGATCACACAGATTCACACCTTCAACAAACTGATGACTGTGATTACATATTGATGATTAGTGATTATTAGTAATAAGATATTGATATGTTGTGATGACTCAGTCTCAGGTGTCCTGATATGAAACTCTGACGTGACATCGGACGGTTGAGTCTCAGTCTGATTCTGTTCAACTAAATATCACCGTTTATTTCTGAACAAAACAAAACCTCCCAGAGCTACAGCCTCATCAGACCCACACAAGACTTCCACAAATATCAAAGTTCTATTTCCTCCCTCTGACTCTGCGATTGGCTGACAGGATCAACTTCCAGGATGTTGTCGTCTCCTCCTAGCACCTCCCTCTGCACCTCATCCAACCCTCCTCCTCCTCAGACAGTAACCTCTGACCCCCGGCGTATCGCCATGGAAACCTACTGGAGAGAAGTGCGGAGCATCGATGAGGAGAAGGAGGGAGAGGAAGAGGAAGAGGAAGAGGAAGAAGAGAGGAAGAGTATGGACGGTAAGTCAAGCTGATAGCAGAATGAGACATCGTCTTTCTGTGCGACATCTACCACCTGTTTAATTGCAGAGGTGGAGCTGGAGGAGGCGTGGCTGACAGAGGCGGGGCTATCGTCCCTGGTGACAGGCTCCTCGTTAGAAGAGGCGTCTCCGCCGCCAGCCGAGGTGCTGCTGTCCACATTGACAAGACAACAAGCCGCCACGGTGAGGAAGAGGCTGGACAACTACAACGAGACGCTGAAGACACGCAACAGGCAGCCAATCAGAGATGTCCGAGACATCTTCACTGAGGTGACACACACACACACACACACACACACACACACACACACACGCTCACACAGTAATGGAGTCTGCTTCTCTGACCATAGAAATTAAATGGAATTCTGGGAGTTGAAGTTGAAACAGAGTCATGACTCAGTGTTTTCTCTCTCTCTCTCTCTCTCTCTCATTCACTCACACACACACACACACACACACACACACACACGATACCAGCCTGATGATGACTCAGCAGACAGATGCCCCTCCCCTCCCTCTCACTGTGCTGAGCCACCGCCAAGTAGATACCACACCACCACCAAAACCATCCGCCGAAACACTCACAGAGGTACCTGTCTGTCTGCTCACCTGTCTATCTGCTTAGGGGTACTGTAGTGGTCATTGGTAAGGCTCTAGTGGTTCTTTAGGATGTTCTACTGGTCCAGGTGGCTGTAATGGTCATTCTCTCTGGTCGACGCAGCTTGGAGGCTGCATGGACCACGTGTGCTCCCAATTGTCCCTCATTACTGCGTAAGCCAGTCCTGCACCTCCACCTGCTGCATCCTCATCTGCTTCTGAGGCTGTCCCTGTTCTCTCACGTGAGCTATACATCCCTGTCCCTGATAGATATTCTGGTGAGTAAGTTGGGTGTGAAGGGTTTTCAGTGCTCCTTAGTTTTCGATCAGCAACCCAACACTTATTGTACTGACAGGTCCAAGATAGCATAGCAAGATAGAGCCTACTGTGTGAAAATATTTGATTTTCTGGTGCAGGGCTGGGAGGTGTCTAATCGCCTGCGTTCTCTCAGACAGGGCAGAAACTCAGTGACTGACTTTTCAGTTGAATTGTAGCGACTGAGAGTGGGCTGGATTAGATCGCCTTAAGGAGATTTTTCAATGTAGCTTGGCAGATAACATTTAGGAAGAGTTAGCGGCCCGTGACGAAACTGCCTTCCTTGATTTCTCTAGCTATTAGGTTGGATAATAGGTGAAGAGAGAGACGCCGGGAGAAGGCGGCTAGCGTAGCTACAGCTATGCCCCAGCCCAGAAGACCGGTGTCAGCTAGCTCCTATGACCCATCTCCATCCCCCTCTGAGTCATTGGAGGAACCGATGCAGCTTGGCCGGATGCGCCTCATCCCAGCAGACCACCAGCGCAGATTTCAGGACAGTCTGTGTGTCTACTGTGGCAGGACCGGCCACACCATTTCTCGCTGTCCTCTGCGACCAAAAGAGCAGGCTCATCACGTCATGGAGGGGCACTGATGAGTCGGACTATCAGCACCAGCTCATTTCGTATCCAGCTGCAGGGGACGCTCTCATGGCATCGACAATCTATACCCCTGCAGGCGCTCATTGATTTGGGCGCAGATGACAGTTTTATAGACTCAGACATTGTAACCCAGGCCCATATACCCACACTCACCCTGTCATCCCCGAATGATGTCTTCGCTTTGGATGGCTGAGTCCTAGTGCAGGTAAACCGACAAACAATCCCACTGACCCTGCTCCTGTCAGGTAATGACCAAGAGACTATTCAACTGATCATTATCCCTTCGCCTCAGTCCCCCCTGGTACTGGGGCTTGCCTGGTTAAAACGGCATAACCCACACATTAACTGGTCCGGTTCCAGAGTTGTGAATTGGAGTGTCCACTGTCATTCCCGTTGCCTGCACTCTGCTGCCCCCTCCTGTAACCCCTCGACACCTGTCACTCCACAACCCAGTGACCTCTCTTCAGTTCCCCCAGTCTATCATGACCTCAGCGATGTGTTCAGCAAGGATCGAGCCCTTTCATTACCTTTTCACCGACCGTATGACTGCGGTATTGACCTGCTACCTGGTGCCACCCTGCCTTCGAGTTGGCTATACAACATCCCTCGCCCAGAACAAGAAGCCATGGAGGCCTACATCATTGACTCCCTCACCTCCGGACTCATCTGCCCGTCCTCCTCGCCAGTAGGGGCGGGATTCTTCTTTGTCGTAAACACACATCACTTGGTGCATATTCGCTAGAAGAATGAGTGGAGGACTGCATTCAAGACACCTCTAGGCCATTTTTAATACTTGGTCATGCCCTTCGGCCTCACCAATGCGCCAGCTGTGTTCCAGAACCTGGTCAACGACATCCTCCGCAACATGTTGAACCAGTTTGTGGTCATCTACCTGGATGACAACCTCATCTTCTCCCAGAGCCAGGAAGAGCACATGCAACATGTCCGTTTGGTGCTTCAGTGTCTTCTTGAGAATAGGTTATACGTCAAGGAAGAGAAGTGCAAGTTTCATACTACTTAAGTGGATTTCCTCGGTTTCATTATCGAGTGTGGACAGGTGAGGGCGGACCCCTCGAAGGTACTGGCAGTGACCGACTGGCCGGTGCCGGAGAGCCACAAGCACCTGCAGTGCTTCCTGGGGTTCGCCAATTTTTATAGATGGTTTATCCGTGATAACAGCCAGGTGGCGGCCCCTCTCACCCAACTTACTTCCACCAAGCTCCCTTATTCGGTGGTCACCCGAAGCCAACGTGGCTTTTGGCCAGCTCAAGACCTAAGCCTCCAGTTCGTGGTGGAGGTGGACACCTCCGACACTGGAGTTGGGGCCATGTTATCTCAGCGTTAGCCTGCCGACCAGAAGCTACACCCCTGTGCCTTCTTCTCTCGCCATCTATCCCCGGCCGAGAGGAATTATGACGTCTGCAACCGGGAGCTGCTAGCCGTCGTCTTCTCCCTTAAAGAATGGAGACACTGGTTGGAGGGAGCGGCGCACTCTTTTCTGGTATGGACCGATCATAAAAATCTGGCATACCTGCGTTCAGCTAGAGGAATGAACTCCCGCCAGGCCCCTTGAGCTTTATTCCTGGGGCGTTTCAACTACACACTCAAATACCACCCCTGTTCCAGGAACACTCAGTCTGACTCTCTCTCTCACCAGTTCTCTATCTCTGAGGAGGAGACACCCGAGGAGCTAATTCTCTCCCCCCGGTGTGCTGTGGCGGCAGCTAGGTGGGACATGGAGCGCTCTGTCCTGGTGGCACAGCGCTCTCATCCTCCTCCCAGTGACTGTCCCCTGGGCAGTGTGTTTGTTCCAGATTCAACCAGATCTCAAGTGCTCCAGTGGGGCCATTCCTCAAAACTGGCCTGCCGTCCGGGTTTTCAGAGGACCCTGTCCTTCATCAGGCATCGCTTTTGGTAGCCCGCGATCTACTCTGACACCAGGGAGTTCGTCTCCGCCTGCTCCGTCTGTGCCCGAGGCAAGGCCTCTCATCGCGCCCCCGTCGACCTTTTATAACCACTGCCAGTACCCCATTGACCCTGATCCCACACCGCCCTGGATTTCGTGAAAGGTCTGCCACCTTCCGAAGGTAATACCGTCATACTCAACATCATCGACAAATTTTCTAAGGCTGTGCATTCTGTCCCCCTGTCCAAACTCCCGTCCACGCTGGAGATCGCCAACCTCCTTGTCCCACACATCTTCAAGCTCCATTGGATCCCTGTTGACATTGTGTCAGACAGAGGGCCACAATTCATATCCCAGGTCTGGAAGGCGTTTTGTCGGGCAATCAGGGCTTCAGTCAGCCTCTCCTCGGGATACCATCCACAATCCAATGGGAAGACGGAGTGGGCTAACCAGGATTTGCAGTCGGCGCTGCACTGTGTCTCTGCCCAACATCCCGTCTGCTGGGCCATTCATCTGCACTGGGTGGAGTATGCACGCAATATCCTCGTCAGTGCTGCTACAGGTATGTCGCCGTTCATGGCAGCGAATGGCTTCCAACCCCACTTGTTCCCCGAGTAGGAGGCCGAGGTGGCGATTCTGTCCGTCTGTCTGGGATCATGTGCAGAGGTGCTGTCAGACTTGGCAGATGGCCCGCTCTGCCCTCCTCCGTTCTGCTGTGCCAGCCCCTGGCGGACAGATGTTGCCCACCGGCTCCTGCGTATGTCCCAGATCAGAAGGTGTGGCTCTCCACAAAGGATCTCCCTCTTCAGACGGACTCTTGCAAATTGGCGCCCGGGAACATTGGTCCATTTGACATTATTATATTATTGTTAGGTCAATAGCTTTCTTTGCTTGGTGCTTAGCTAAAGCCTTTATGCCATTAAGAGTTCTTTTTATGTGCTTCGAGCTTTCTTTTGTTATTGCACTTATTTGGTTTGTTGAAGTTGATTGTAGTTTGTCCAGTTGGTTATGAGTGGGTTGTGTGAGCGTGTGCATGTGTTGGCTTTGAGCTCTGACATGCATCAAAATAAATCAAGTTAACTAAAAGTATAAATAAACAAAGGTACGCTAATATCTATCGATCAATTGATATCCAAAATTAGCGTTCTACATTGTGTCGGTAATTGTTGAGAATCAAACCAAAAACGGAGCAGAGCAGGGCAGTAAAAAGACTGTGTGCTCTCCTGGCATTCACTGTTTGTTGCACACCTGCTTGTAATTAGTGGCCTGATTATAAAGGCCTTTCATTATTACCACTGGTCAACACCAGATGGTGACATTTCTCATATTTAAATGCATTTCATGTGTCACTTCTCAAGCCAATGTCTTTCAACCCGTTGAGCCCTCCGCTGAGCTCCCTCTGCCGTCCTGGCTCGTGGATGGACATCCAGTCTATACAGTGCACCGCCTTCTGGATGTTGGTCACCGGGGCAGGGAATTCCAGTACCTGGTGGACTGGGAGGGTTACGGTCCAGAGTCTTCCCCCTCTTTTTCCCTCACCGGCTCCCATTTACCGGTGTCTGGATCTGTGGGCATGGCAGCAGTGTCGGCAACAGTGGAGAGGCGCGCCTGCAGATTATTCCACTCATCAGCCCCTGCTACATAATAATTTTATGTTCCACGGGTTTCCTAGTGTGTTCTTGGTGAGGTCCGCCTCATGATTGTGTTTTTTGTTTCTACCTTGTGGCAGAAAAACTCCAGCGCCTCTCCATACCGGCTTCATGAGTTCCACCTGAGCAGCTCCCAGACAACCTTGCCTGCCTGCCGACCAGCCAGACTCGCTCCCCTACGCCGTGATTCTAGTGGTCCAGTAGGTGGTTATAATGTTCCTTCCTGTTGCTGTTGCGATTGAGGTGGCTTAATCATCCTGTAGCAGGTTATAGTGGTCTTTTAGGTGATTTTGGTCCCTTAAATGATCCTAGAGATCCATTACAGGGTTGAAATGGACCTTTGGGAGGTTCCAATTCCCAATTCTGTAGGAGGTCTCAAAGGTCCTTCAGGATGTTCTAGCTTTCTTGGAGAAGGTTCTAGTGCTCCAATACGGACCTAAGGCAGTCACAATGTGTTGGTAAGTATTCTCCACCCACAAAGCTCTTGCCATGCCATGCTGTCATACAGTCAGTGAGGATCTTTTTGATGGTCCAGTGGACGAAGTTCCCCAGAATCATAGGAGACATTTGGACATGTCCCTCAGAAAGGCAGAGGCTGGTGAAACTGGACACTTTCGCCGTCTGTCCCATTAATACAGATGGGTGTGTATGTGACGTCTTCATGAGTCCACAATGAGCTCATTGGTCTTTCTGGTTTTGAGGACCAGATCAGGCTGTTGTCGGTGCCTCCTTGTAGGTCGAATGAGTTTGCTTCTTGTTGTAACTGAGATGGTTTTAATGGTACTATAAGATGTTCTAATGGGCCTTTAAATTGTACTGGATTTTCTTTTGGTACCTCTTGTAACTGAGGTAGCTTCGTGTAGGAGGGTCGAATGTGTCTTCATGTAGTTGCTGAGATTTCTTAGGTAGTTCTGCGGGTCCATTTGGTTCATGTTGAGGCGGCTCAAATGAGCTTAAAGGTCCTTCAGCCTGTCACAGTTTTAGTGGTCCTATGGATGGGATGAGTGGTTCCAGTTCTCCTGCAGGTGATCATACTGGTCCTTTAAGTGGTTCTACATCAATAACATGGTTCTGCTTGTTATTTAGGAAGTCCGAGCGGTCCATTAGAGGTCAGACGAGGTTGTGATGGTTCCTTTTCATTATTTTCTGTTTTTCTCTTTGTGCCTCCAGTTCGACCGACTCTTCAAACGTTTCTGTTTGAGGATCAACTACCTGAACACCCATCAACCCCGACACACCCCCAGTCCCCAACACACACACATTCACCGACACACACACACTCCCAATCACACACACATTCACCGACACACACACACTCCCCTACACACACACATTCACCGACACACATACACTCCCCAACACACACACACTCCCCTACACACACACATTCACCGACACACACACACTCCCCAACACACACACATTCCCCAACACACACACATTCACCGACACACACACACTCCTCAACACACACACACTCCCCAATACACACACCTTCACCTACACACACACATTGTCCAACAAGCACACACTCACTTCCTGTCCATCATTCAAGACGAGTTGATTGGTTGCTGCGGGAGTCTCCTTATTCAGAGGGCGTGGCTGAACACAAACAGGGCGGGACTTGTTGGGACTGTCTGAGTTTCCATGGAGACGACAGTGATGACCTACCAGTGAGTGTGACCTCTGACCTCCTGCTGCTCAACACAACACTGATCACTCCTGTTATTAGGGGGCCAAGCCCAAGGGGCCGAGGGACCGCGTATGCTTGCATAGGACCAGCAGTGCTAGGAACCCTATTGTAATTGTAAAGATTTTTATTTTTATTTTTCTCCGGCTAAAAGTGGTGCTGCAGGCTAAACCGTGCAAGGGAGGGCGGTGCAATTTGGCGGGTTGGTCCAGACTCCTGCGAATATCTCAGACCCAAAAAACTACATATATCCGCCTGCAGGGGGCGCTATAACCTAGGTCAACACGTTTTTGCCTATAACTCCCAAACCGTATGTCGCACATTCAAAAACCTTGTATCCCCAGATTCCCTGAATGGAGCTGAATCACTTTGCGATTGGCCACGCCCACTTCCGGTTAGAACGTTTTTTTGCAAAATCGCGAAAAATTGAAAACCTACTTTTTCGAACTCCTCCTTGGGATTTTGTCCGATCTGCGTGAAACTTGGCACGTACACTCTTCAGCTGGATCTGATCTAAAGTTATCAAAAGAATTTTGCTCAGTCAAAAAAAACGCTAATTATTCACGAACAAATTTCTGTAGCTATAAACATGTAAACTCTTTGATATCTCAGTCAAACTAAATGCTTAACATATGGGAAGTT
>OZ023171.1:29792315-29912315 GCA_963678695.2 Diplodus puntazzo | reverse complement strand
GTGGGACCTGTCGTGATGCTGTGACAAAATAAAGCAGACATGCAGTTTAAAACACAGCAGCTCTGCTCATTAAACTGAACAGAACTTTATTAACACAAACAAATAGCTTCAAAATCGACCGTTTTCTGTACAGAGTTTGGTTCAGACTGAAAAACTGATCTGTACATTTTCAGAGACATCATTACAAATGATACATGAAGTCAGAGGAGAGGGAGGCGGTCCCACACACAGTCCTCCATGTTTACCACGCTGATCACATGATTGCTGAGGTCATCAGTTCATGTCAAAGTCAGTTCATGGTCACTGATGCAAAGCAGGAAAAAACTTCTACAGACACAGACCTTCATTTAGAGTCTGCTTCAAAATAAAACAACTATCAAGAAAATGTCCTTAACAATACAGTCACACTGATCGGGAGCAGCTGACGGTGTCCAGATGTTCAGAGCAGCTGACGGTGTCCAGATGTTCAGAGCAGCTGACGGTGTCCAGATGTTAGGAGCAGCTGACGGTGTCCAGATGTTCAGAGCAGCTGACGGTGTCCAGATGTTCAGAGCAGCTGACGGTGTCCAGATGTTCAGAGCAGCTGACGGTGTCCAGATGTTAGGAGCAGCTGATGGTGTCCAGATGTTAGGAGCAGCTGACGGTGTCCAGATGTTCAGAGCAGCTGACGGTGTCCAGATGTTAGGAGCAACTGATGGTGTCCAGATGTTGCTCCTCAGCAGCCATGGCGGCGGCCTGCAGTGTCTCTGTGTCGCTCTGCAGTGGGTTCAGCTGTTTCCTCTCACTGTGCATGTTGTTTTCATGACGCTTCAGATCTGACGCCTGAAAGTACAGAGTGACACTGAACTCAGCACAGGTACACATACACACACAGCAGTGCTGTCAGGAGTAGCAGTAGTAGCAGTAGTACTAGCAGTATCAGGATCAGGCTCAGTAGTAGTACTAGCAGTATCAGGATCAGGATCAGTAGTAGTACTAGCAGGATCAGGATCAGTAGTAGTACTAGCAGTATCAGGATCAGGCTCAGTACCTTGGCGAAGGCCTTGGTGCAGGATGGACAGACAAACGGTTTCTCTCCTCTGTGTCTCCTCTCGTGATCCTTCAGGTGAGACTTGTGTTTAAATGCCTAAGGACAGATAGACAGGTGAGAGAGAGGTCAGACAGTCGGGTGAAAGAGAGAGAAACATACACACACACACACACACACACACACACACACACACACACACACAAAGGTGAAACATACAGGTGAGCTCACCTTGTCACACATCTGGCAGGCGAACGGCCTCTCGTTGCTGTGAACTCGCTCGTGCTTCTTCAGGTCCGGAGCGCGAATGAATGATTTCCCACAAACGTCACACCTGTACGGTTTGAAGCCTGTGTGGATCTTCAGGTGTTCTAAAACACACAGGTAAGGGCGGGGCCAAACTAAACATCACCTGTAAACTGTCCATCGTCTGTAATATCTAAAGCTTAATACTGTCTATGTGATGACATCAGAGCCCAGGTGAGTGCAGATGGTTGTTACCTTTCAGGTGAGCGTGGGTGGTGAAAGCTTTGGTGCAGATCTCACAGGCGAATGGACGCTCTGCTGAATGAAGCTTCTCATGTTTCCTAAAGACACAGAGGGCAGGTAAGGTCACCAGGTGTATTGATCAGGTGTACTGATCAGTTGCATCGATCAGGTGTATGTACCTGAGCCTGCTCTCGTCCAGGAAGTTCTTCCCACACACCTGGCAGGCGAGCTGCTCTCGGTGTCCGTACAGCAGGTACTCAAACTTCATGTCGGTCGTTGCGGTTGACCATCCCGGCGGCTGCTCGTCCTTCACCTCGCCCATACTGTCTGCAAACGTCAGCGTCTGGGTGGCGTGGTGCTCCGCCCCCAGCTCTTTAGGCTCCGCCTCCATCTCTGTCACCACATCCTGGTCGTAGCAGGTTACCTGGACAGGTCACACAGGTGTGGTCACATGTGTTGTTTACCTGTGGTTACCTGTATTTAGGTGTGTGTGTGTGTGTGTGTGTGTACCTTGTGTACGTCCTCATTGGTCAGCTCTTTCAGGATGGCTTCCTGGACACGTAGAGCCGCACTGGGAGACTTATCTAGCTCCTGATTGGCTGACGCTTCAACAAGGTCATCTGTGGTGGGCGTGTCATCATGCTCTCCCAGAACCTACACACATACACACACATATTTATAGAACATTAATTAAAGCTGCTGTGACAGCTGATTGATCACTGATCATTACTGATTTGTGTAATCATACCTCAGCGTCAGCAGCCAGCTGAGCCTCTGGCGGCAGCGCCATCTTTACGATGTCATAGGGAAACTTCTCTTTGTCCTCCGATGACACGTCTCGTTTCTGAGGAGAAATGAACGCATCATCACACAGAGGGAGGAGCTTCACCTGTCTTTACCTGTCTGACTGACCTGCGTGTGCCTGTTAACTGTGTGTGTCCTGTATGTGTCTGTCACCTGTGTGTCTGTTCTCTGTGTGTGTCTGTTACCGGTGTGTCTGTTCTCTGTGTGTGTCTGTTACCTGAGAGCAGAGTTTGTCTAGGAAGCGGATCCCGAGGATCTGTCCTGATGACATCATGAGGTTGACGTCTCTCTTCTTGACGGAGATCTTCGCTGTGTACATGTAGTTCAACACCTCCTCGAAGATATCTGAGCGGATGAAGTCGATCTCAATCACCGAAGAGTTGTCCACCTGGGAGGCAAGACAGGTGAGGGTTACCAACATCCATGTACCTGCAGTGCACCTGGTTTGTTGAGGTAACTTGTCGAACCTTGTGTGTTTTTGTGAGTATTAAAGTGTACATATGCATACTTAGGAGTACCTCGTGTTTTTTGAAGAGTTTTTTGAAGTAGTTGGAGCAGGCGGCGAGCACACAGCGGTGAGCGCGGAACTTGACGTCTTCGACCACCACGGCGATGTCACAGTGTTCGCCCTCCAGTCGCTGCTCGTTCAGCAGCTTCAGGAAGATGCTCTTATGTTCGTCGTCCACGTACTTCACCGTCTCCGTCATCTACACACAGGCAGATAACACAGGAATAAAACACTTTCTGTTGGAGGCGTCTGTCAAAATCAGATACAAAGTCAGAGCTTCTCAGATTCACTCACTGGTCCCTGGACTGTTGTCATGTATCCACCAGATCTAATCCTCTTCACTAAAGTCCTGATCCGCCCTTTCTCAACAACTCTCAACTTGTAGGCCGAAATTATTGACCAAAGTACAGCTAATGTTAGCTAACGTTATTCCCGCGTGCAGCCAAACTGTATGCGTCTGTCTCAACCTCGTCAAGTCAACACTCATCATAAAGACCAGCCAGTAGTTATAAAGTCAGTAAGTGTTGATCTTAAGCTTTTATCATTTACATTATCAATGCATGCTTAACATGACAGTCAGCCACTTCCTCAGTGGACAGAAGTCATCGTCACCATCAGACGAGACGAAACACAGGAAGTTTATTAGGATGCGTGTTCAGCTACAGTCTGCAGAGTCCAGCTCGTCCTCAGGAAGCTTCAGTCAATGTGAGATCAGCAGGCTCAGACCAGTACGAAATCCTAACGTGGAGTGGATTTATTTGTTCTGGATGAACATCATAGGTGATGATGTCATCAGGAAGTGACGTCGCACTGAACCACCTAAACGGATTACCTGCTGACCTTGTTCTCCTCTCACCTGTACCCCCTGTCTTCTGGTTCAGATGAGCTGTGGTCAAACTGGTTTAAAGTTGCTTTCAGACTGGTTAGACTGGGATCAGATCTGTGTGCTGGTAGTGTCAGTGCCTGGCTCAGAGGCTCCTGGCAGACTGCCCCCCTCCCCTCCTGTACATCTGTGCCCAGTCTGGTCCCAGCAGTTCATGTACCTCTACTATCGCGGACATGCGCACAGACGCGCGTGCACGCTTCGCGATGAATTAAAGTGAGCCGAGGGGACAGGCAGCACACAGGCTAGCTGTTAGCATGGAGCATACTGATAACATGACCATGACGGACCAGGTTTAACCTGCCAACAGTCCGGGTCTGAACCGGTCGGTGAACGGATACTGAGTCCCATCTCAGTTCTGGCTAACATTCATTTAGAGCGGACTGAAGCGGGCTAGGCTCCTGGGCTAGCAGCTGCGAGGCTAATGTTAACTTAAGTTTCGCACACAGGCAATCATTTCCGTGTAACTGTAACCCGGGTAACAGCAGGAGAGCAGCGGGGCAGCGTTCAGCCCGTGTCACGGCAGCTTTGGTGAGGGAGCTAACATGCTAACTAAACGTTAAACAACGTTTCTACCGGTTGCCTGTGGGACGTGAGGGAGCTAGCGTGCTAATTAAACATTAAACCACGTTACAGCGGGTCGGTGTGGACACGCACGGTTCACCGGAGGCTCACAGTGGAGCCGGTGTGTGACGCTGCGGTGTGTGTGAGGTGTTTGTGGCACTCGGTGCTTCTGTTAAATGGCGGACCGTTTGGCCTGCTGCTCCGATCACACACAAAATGGCGTTTATCCGCTGCCTGTTCTCCAGTCTGTCTGTTAAAGCTGCAGACCGAGTTCATCCGCCGCCGGACAGGGAGCGGGCCGCGTGCTCTCACGGATCCTCCGCTCCGCCGTCCCCGGGACCGACACACAGGCACGCGAGCAGCGGCGGCGCCGCGGCCTCGATAACACGAACGAGACGGGGCTCGAGCGGCCATGAACGACTCGAGAGCGCGCAGGCATCCCCGCGGAAACGGTGGCCGGAGCCGGGGGGACGGAGAGCGCGGAGCCAGGGGAGCGGGCTCTTACCGTCACAGCGGCCCGGTGTGAGTGTGTTCCTCTGGGTGTGTCAGCGCACCGGGAGCCGGGAAACACTTTGTCCGGTTGTTGTTGTTGTTGTTGAGGACGAGCACAGAGCGGAAGGCCGCGCTTTGCGCCAGCACGCACACACTGCAGGGGCACGCAGGCAGCGGGCCAAAGATCCTCTGTGGGCGAGACGGATCACTAACTCTGCGCATGCGCAGTGTGTCGGGGCCTCTAATACCGAGGTTGTAAAAGAGGAAGTTGAAATAAATAAGTTTTCCAGCAGATAAAACAAAGACGTCATTGGTCTCCTGTGCGACAATCACATCGTCACACTACAAACTGTGACGTCACTGATCAATGATAATTGAGTTTTTTTGGCCCAGTGTCAGTCATGTGGCCACAACATGACTGTAATAATTTAGGATTGGCTACAGCACCACTGCACAGCCGGTTCCCAGGTGCATCACATCCACTCACGTCCTGTATGGAACAGGTGGAGGGTCAGCTGACAGGCGACGTCATGTGAAGACGATTCAGCTGTTGGAAGAAGTATTCAGATACTTTACTCTCATAAAAGTACCTTTTTAATTTATAGTCCAGTAATTTGACTCATGTCAGTTTCAGTGAACACTAACATTTAAATGAATGTTAAAGTCATAAAGACAAGTCGACTTCCGTCATGAGTTTGATTTGTGTCAATGTTTGCCCCACATGGAGGTTGTGATGTCACAAACACACTTTTTAATTAAAACAATATCACAGATTTTACTTTTTACACAACTACAGTTTTATTTAGTTTCTGAATCCAATGAATCAGCTTAATGTGTTTATTAAATAACTATATATTCATATTAGGGCTGTCAAAGTTAATGCGTTAATAACGCATTAACGCAACGTCCTCTTAACGCCGTAATTTTTTTAACGCGCGATTAACGCTCAATATAAAAAAAATAAATAAATTTAGAAAAACGCGCATTGTATGATTTACGGCCGTCCTGTAGTCTTGATACAGAGGGTGGCAGAAGAATAAGAAAGGGAATCAGAAGAAGAAGAAGCAGGGTTGGCGGTTCATTAAAAACACGGCGGACTGAAAAGCAGCACTCGCTGCAAACTCCTCATCTCTGCTGTCACTCACTCAGCGGACACCACTTGCAAGCCAAACAGACGGCAGATGCAGAGAGCCCGTCGCCCCCCCTCGCCAAAAGCAGACAACCCTGGATTTATTTTCCTGCATGATTTGAAGTGTTGAATAAACATTTTCATAATGCAAGCATATTTGCCCTTTCTTATGTTGTTAAAAGTATTAAGAACATGAAAAAAATGCATTAAGGTACATTTAGAACAGAAAAAAATGTGCCAAAAAAATTGCGATTAATTTGCGATTAATCGCGATTTAAAAAATTGATTATTTGACAGCCCTAATATATAGTAATATAATATTTTATATATGTGGACATGAAATATAAGAGACGATGATGCCTAGTGAGTGACACAGATAGTCCTTCATCCTGGTCTGTGGGCCGGTATCAGTCATCTGACTGGTTCTGACCCGCAGACGTTCTGTTTCTGGATGCTCGTCACCGTGTTTCTCTCATCCGTTATTGAAACTGAATATTTACAGCTGTATGTGCAGTATTAATGTGCGGTTGTTGTTGAGTGTCTTCATCACATTCTGACGTTCAACCAGTAAAAATCAACAAATCAAAGGTTTGACATAAAGATTCTTTATTGTCACTTCTAAAATTCTTTCGAGCTGTTTACATGAATGTTCGACTTCATCAGTAACTCTAGGCACAACAGAACAGTTCCTCTTTAAATTAATCTACTCTCATTATTTAATGTCTCAGGTATAAATTCAGTGTGAACAGCCAATCAGAGCAGATATAATAATAATATACTTCAACAGTTTCAGAGACATGAAAAAATAGATTGAAATTTTACATTTTTTAGCCCCGCCCTCTCACACACCATCAGAACTACACTACACACAACCCTCTGCATCACATTCTGTCACAATCAATCATTAATAATCACTAATTAATGAAAGCCTGTTGAAGAATAGCTGCAGGTGATAAATGCTCAGAACGGATCAGAAACAGTGTAAATATATCGGGATCGATCAGTATTGATTAGATATCAAACAAGCATCTAAATCAGCCTCTTCTGGGGGGTATTCCAGAAAGTGGGTATAGTGAAAACTCTGAGTTTGTTAACCCTGAGATGAGAGAAACTCTGAGTTTTCAGTTCCAGAAAGAGAGATAACTTAAACTCTGGGTCTGTTACTGCGGTAACTGACTCTGTGAAGCTAACCTGCTCACTGCAGGTTTACCTGAAGAAACCCTGAGTCTGACGGAGCTGTCCGACAGCAGCTGTCCTTTCCTTCTCAGTCCGATCATGTTGAAGCAGAAATAATTCACATAGTTTTACACCAGGAGGAGAATTTAGATTCATTTAGATGAGCTCTCACTCCCTGACGAGGACTGAACCGAACAGCAGACGCTTCTCATCAGTCTGTCGTTTATATTCTCCGGCTGCACAGCGAATATCAGGCTACACGTCATCGCTGACGTGCTCTCAGATCTGAACAATCCTCTTTGTTTTTTTTCTTTTTTTTTAAATCACTTCGCAGGTTAATCAATCACCTTCCAGCAGCCAGAAAAAGAGAAATAACTCACATTTAATTTGGCTTTCTTTGTTTCCCACAGATAACTACAAAAGTAAACATCTGTATAGCCTATTGTACTTTTTCCAACAACGTAATTTCAAAGTCCGTGTTTCTAGTTTGCTGCCGCATTGAGTATAAGATGAAATGACTTCTAGTTCAATCTGTAGACAGTAAGTGTGTGTCTGCCTCTAATGTTGGTCCTGGGGGTGAGTGACGCCCTCAGCCTCTGGTCACCCAGCGACCTGACTCGGGACCAGCTCCTCTGGTCACCCAGCGGCCTGACTCTGGACCAGCTCCTCTGGTCACCCAGCGGCCTGACTCTGGACCAGCTCCTCTGGTCACCCAGCGACCTGACTCGGGACCAGCTCCTCTGGTCACCCAGCGACCTGACTCGGGACCAGCTCCTCTGGTCACCCAGCGACCTGACTCGGGACCAGCTCCTCTGGTCACCCAGCGACCTGACTCGGGACCAGCTGCTCTGGTCACCCAGCGACCTGACTCGGGACCAGCTGCTCTGGTCACCCAGCGACCTGACTCGGGACCAGCTCCTCTGGTCACCCAGCGACTTGACTCGGGACCAGCTCCTCTGGTCACCCAGCGACCTGACTCGGGACCAGCTGCTCTGGTCACCCAGCGACCTGACTCGGGACCAGCTGCTCTGGTCACCCAGCGACCTGACTCGGGACCAGCTCCTCTGGTCACCCAGCGACCTGACTCGGGACCAGCTCCTCTGGTCACCCAGCGGCCTGACTCAGGACCAGCTCCTCTGCCTCTGTTGGACGTGGTGCAGGTGGAGGTGAGCACCACTTCATGTTCAACTACTCAGCAGGATGTTAGGACACAGATGTGTGTTAAACAGCATCTGTTGGTGGTAAAAAACTACTACAAGTTATAATATCCACTGAATAAACTTTTACTTTGTTTAATATGTGAAATAAAACCAAAGTGAGGAGCCATCGTGAGACTGTTTTTATATTTCATTTTCTGCCGATTTAAATTAAATAAAATAGCCTAAAATAAAATAAAATAAAACACTGAACAACATTCAACCATTTCCTCAAAGGCTAATATAAAAGAAAGTGATGTTAAATCCAAAATGAAAAGACGACCGCATCTAAAACTCTGTCAGTGATTTTTATTACGGCCGCAGCCGTGTTACTTTTTTTTCTCTCCCAGAAAATGTCCGCTTCCTGTTTTCTCCCCTGTTGCCATGGTGAATCACAGTATCGGAGCTCCATTGATGATGGCTGTTTACTAGTCGTCAGGCACGAGCTCAACTCAGAGTTACATACTCAGAGTCGACTTACCGAACTCAGATCAGCTGTTCTGGAACTGAAAACTCAGAGTTTCACTTCACAGGGTAAGTCAACTCAGAGTTCAGGGTTAGGCTCAGAGTTTGTTGAACCTCCTTTCTGAAATACCCCCCAGGTCTCATGTTCAGTTCATGACACCCAACAACCAATCAGAGCAGCTCGTACTGCCGTAGGTGCATTCGCTGGATGATATCACGACAGTCATTGAAGACGCGACGAATGTTTTCAGTGTCGATGGCGCAGGTGAAGTGAGGATAACAGTAATGTTTCCCATCGCCGCTCGCCGTGCTGATCCTCTGAGAGACAGACAGGTAGAGAGAGAGAGAGAGACGGGTCAGAGAGAGAGAGAGAGACGGGTCAGAGAGAGAGAGAGAGAGAGACGGGTCAGAGAGAGAGAGAGAGAGACGGGTCAGAGAGAGAGAGACAGGTCAGAGAGAGAGAGAGAGAGACAGGTCAGAGAGAGAGAGACAGGTCAGAGAGCGAGAGAGAGACGGGTCAGAGAGCGAGAGAGAGACGGGTCAGAGAGAGAGAGAGAGAGACGGGTCAGAGAGAGAGAGACAGGTCAGAGAGAGAGAGACGGGTCAGAGAGAGAGAGAGAGACGGGTCAGAGAGAGAGAGAGAGACGGGTCAGAGAGAGAGAGAGAGACGGGTCAGAGACAGAGAGAGGACCGGCTGTGTCGACTCTGTCCACACAGACAGCTGGAGACTGAGACACACTTCCTGCTACAGTGTAGCACATATCAGGACATTAGAACAAAGTTTTTTACACAAATTGAATTTAAACTCCAAGATTTTGATTCACTCTCTGACCAGACTAAAATGCAACACGTACTTGGAGAAAATAGTGTCAGCGCCACAGAAGCAGCCCGATATGTGAGAGCCTGTCGGCCTCAGAGACGAGCAGCACAGCAACACATGACAGCAGTTTGTCTCCTCACTGTCTGACCAATCACCTCCTCTGCTTCACGTGGGCTTTTGTTTGTTTGTTTAGGGTTTTTGTTGTTGGTCTGTTTGTTTGTTGTTGTTTTGTTTTTTACAATGTATTATTATTATGATTATTATTATTATATTATTGTTTTTTTCACATTTGACTCCTGCCATATTGTATTAATATATTGTTGTTAATTGTTTCTTTCTTTATTGATCCTAAACAAATGTTAATTACTTCTATGACATTTTTTCTCTTTATTATCTATTTTATTCAATGAAATGTATATCCATTGTATAATCCTTGAAGCTTTGGTAATATTGTTCACCTGACATTCATGCCAATTAAGCAAATCGAAATTGAAAAATTGAAAATTGAGAGACGGGTCAGAGAGATTTATTGTTGTTATTATTATTTTGAATTCCAAATGCTTGCTTTGGCAATATGTACAGTGTTACCTCATGCCAATAAAGCCAACTGAATTGAATTGGATTGAGAAAGAGAAGATTCCAAAGCAGAAGGACATGTACTACATCAGCTCCTAGATATGCATTTATTTTTGTTGTTTTAAAATTGAGAAGAAGAAATTAAATTTTGAACAACTTAAAGACAAGATCAAGGACAACAGAAAAGTCCAACTGGAAAAGAGGAAAAACAAGAGAAAATAAGAAAATTCCCCAAAGAAAAAGTGACAGAGCTAGCAAGAGTTAGCAGGAGCTAACAGGAGTCTGTAGGAGCTTGTTGCTAGGAGACAGAAAACAGGAGGACAATCAACAAAATCAAAAAAACAACAGTTAATCTAAAGGGAGTGAGTAGGCCTACATACAACTAACAGAAGAAACAACACCACTGGACTGTTGACAACTTTAATTTATGGTTGTTTGTTTAAGGGTTACAAAAAGGTTACTAAGAATAATCCAGATAAACACTTTGAGCTGTGGTCAAACAATAACATTTGGAACTCAAAACTGTCGGTTGGAACTAACGGCAGCTAAATATGGCAGTTGGAAGCTAACAGTGGATGCTAAAAGTAGCAGTTGGAAAACAGCCATTTTGCTCCATCTTTTTTATTGAACATTTATTCAGAGAAACCTGACCAATGAACCATCCTAAACAGCAGTCAACCCTCCCTCACTGTCCAGAGCAGAGCATGAGTGACATCATCCACATACTCTACCCACCAAACATCGAGAATGACACAGGAGCTTCTTAAGGGACAGCAAGAAACCCTTTTTGCTGATCTTTTTAGAAGTGGAGAAATTAGTAATCTCATCTTCTACACTGAAAGACCTGAAGCCTGGCACAGAGCCATTATCGACCGTCACCCTTCAGTGGCAAAAAAGGGCAACAAGGAGTACTGGCAGTTGAAGATCAGGGACCCAGACGACTTTGACAGCATAATGACAACTGTCAATGTTTATAAAAGCGGTAAAGTCATGGTACAGGGGTATCTCAAGCCTTTCCAGGACAGTTTCCAGGCACTTAAATATCTGGTAGTGAAAGAAAACACCTCTCCTACGGAACTTCAGCCTCATGTTGGTGAAACAGACCCTCCAACTGTCTCTAACATCCCAACTGAGGAGGAGCACATTGACACAGAGTGGACCCTGACCCCTCCACATCAGACCTCCTTTACAGACCTGAAGGAACACTTCACCCAGCTACCCCTAATTTCCACTGGATACGTGTCCGCTGCGTTGCAGCTCCGATCTGGTTTTGCTCCGCCGTCCGCCAATCCCCACCGGTTGCGGTTCCAGTACGCCACGGCGCAGTACGGTAGACAGCTGGCGTCAGGAGGACGAGGAGTTCCCGCGCTAATCACATAATCACTCCCGACCGGAGTTATAGGTCTGTGTTATTAAAAACAACAACAGGAAGTGTTCCCGACCGAAGGATCAGCAGAAGAGCTTGTGTTTGTCTCTTTTTTGAGATTTGGTGCTCGTGTCAACACGGAGTGTTTTATTTTGAAAGGTAACCGGATGCTGTTTGTTATTTTGGCACTTTACTTCCTGTCTGCTTCATGCTAAACTCAGCTAAATTGCTGCGTCGTGCTCCGGCATCCGCCAGAAATAGAAGTCCTGCGTATCTGTGCCGGAGGGCTCCGGACTGCCGGAGCTGGGACGGAGCTGATACGCAGCGCAGCGGACCTGGTGGGGATTGACACATAGACTAAAGTGAAACGTATCTGCTCCGCTGGCATGGCAGAGACGCAACGCAGCGGAGACGTATCCAGTGGAAATTGAGGGTTAGAAGGAGAGCTGGTGCAGCTCAGGGAAATGGTCTTAAATCAGACGGACCAAAACTTAGCTCATCTGTATCAACAACAACAAATGGAACAGATGAGAAAAGAGCAAGAAAAGATACAAACGACCCATCAAAAACGATTACTGAAAGACAGAGAAGACCACAAGAAAGAGCTGTCCACTCTGACAGAACAAGTGAGAGAGAAACAGCAAGAGAAAGAGAGCCAGAGGAGAGAGCTTGGTACACTATCAGAACAGGTGAAAGAGCTAAACCATGAGAGACAGAATCACAGGAGAGAGATCGCTGCTCTAAAAGAACTTCTGGAAGAACTGGAGCTGGAGAGAGAGAGCCACAAGAGTCAACTTGTTGCTCTGACAGAGGAACTCAAAGACAGGAACAGAGCACTGGATGGTCTGAAGGAACAGATGAACTCCCTCACTGAGTCTGAGCCACTGAGGACTGACCACACACAGCAGTGCGCCTCTCCCAGAACACCCAGCAGGATGATCCCCTCTCTCAACCAGAGCAGCCAGAGTCCAGCAGCCACACCAAACACTCTGATGGTCCCATTAGATCAGAAAGTTCCACTGCAAAAGCAGATATTGTGCTACTGATCGACTCAAATGGAAGATTCATCGATGAGAAAAGGCTTTTCCCCAGACAGAAAGTGGCAAAACTTTGGTGTCCAAACACAAAAGCAGCCATGGATATTCTCTCTGAGTCTCACCATGGCTCCCCAAGCCACATCCTAATCCACACAGGTACAAACGACCTGATGGCACAACAGGAGAGGGTGGCCCTGTCTCTTAGAGCTGTCACTGAAAAGGCATGTCGCACCTTTTTACTAACTCCAAGATTGTGATGTCCACTCTGTTACCCAGGAAGGATTTCCCCCCACACACAATACAGAGAGTGAGCGTCAGCATCTTCAGAGACTGTGAACTATGGCCAAACGTTCACGTTGTCCACTACTCCTCTCTCACTATACAAGATCTTTATGACCATGTACACCTCTTCAAGGAAGCAGTTCCACAATTCACTAAGACACTGAAAGATGTGACACTGAACCAAAGAGGAACACTCAACAGAGGGAGCAACTCAGGAACCCCCAACACTGCAACAACAGAGAGGCACCTCTCAGGACCGGCCATCAGCACAATGAGGAGAGCCTACCAATCCAGGCCCAGGCAGCAGTACATACACCCTCAACACAGACCTCAGGAGAGCAGCAGCCATACCCAGTCTACACAAACCAACCCCAGACCCAGGACCTCGCCACCTCCCAGACCTTTCGCACCGCCACCACCACCGCCACCTCCTCCACAACAGCAGCAGGAACAGACCCAGCCAGGCAGACCGTCCTATGCTGAGGTGGTCAGAGGAGCAGCAGGCCCCGCCCACATTGAGCTGAGAGCCAACCAGGACATGCTGAGCACATTAAGCTCTCATCTTGGAAAACCAAAGAGCTGGTGGTGGATTTCGGCAGGCACAAACACAGTGCACACAGCTGAGCATCCTGGGAACAGACATTGAGATGGTGACATCTTACAATACCTGGGAGTTCACCTGAACAATAAATTGGACTGGACTGATCATACTTGCAGCTACATATAAGAAAGGTCAGAGCAGACTGTATCTGCTGAGGAAGCTCAGGTCCTATGGAGTGCAGGGACCTCCTGACCTCTTTCTATGACTCTGTGGTGGCATCAGCCATTTTCTATGGAGTAGTCTGCTGGAGCAGCAGCATCTCAGCAGCAGACAGGAGGAGACTTGATAAACTTATCAAGAAGGCCAGCTCCATCCTGGGATGCCCTCTGGACTCAGTGCAGGTGGTGGAGAGAGCAGGATGATGGACCAGCTGTCATCACTGCTGGTGCAGGAGTCCCACCCCCCGCACTACGCAGTATGTCTGCACAAAGGTCACTTCTGTTTTTGCACTGGTCAATTTCCTTAAAGCTAGGGTCCACAATCCTGGAGAGCTAGCAAGAGAGCTAGCAATATTTGAAAGTGGCACCTCCTCTAAGTTCCCCCCACCCACCCCGTCAGTGCTCCGTCCAAAGCCACGCCCCCACAAACTTGAACGCGCATCTGGCAGTGGGACTCAGCAGGGAGAAGGAGATGCCGGAGCACGACGCAGCAAGTTAGCTGAATTTAGCACGGAGCACACAGGAAGTCAAGCACCGAAATAACAAACTACATCCGGTTACTTTTCAAAATAAAACACTCCGTGTTGACACCAGCACACATGGTGAGGCCAGCTGTCAACCATACCCTTGCGGACTCAAACCGCAACTGGTGGGGATTGCGGGAAGGCAGAGCAAAACCGGATCGGAGCCATCCAGTGGAAATTGGGCCGATTCATTAGCCATTCTCATGGCTAAAAACAACACATAGAGAAGCTAACGTTAGCATTGGGCTAATACGAGCTACAAGCATAGCCAAGTTGGCAAACTTTACATATTTCATGAAAATAACAAATCCCCCTGAAACAAAACAAATAATTACCTGTCTAACTTAAAGATAGCAACCTCTGTATCTGTATCCCCTACGCATGATTGAACTGGGCAACAGCTGATCTGTGAGCGGCGGAATACAGCGCGAGGCTCAGCTGCTAGACGAGAGGTTTACTTTCGATAAAAACGAAACTTAACTCTCCGTATCCCTCCGCATTAGCGCTCATGCGTAGGGATACGGGGGTTCTGCGGTTGAGAAAATGTAGTGCCAAAAGAAAGCGCGGTCTGACGGCAATGTGAAGCAATGTAAATTTTAACTATACAACGTACACTTGAACTGATAGATTTTTTTAGGTGAGCCTTGTTTTAGGTGGTTAATTTAGGTTTTTCTCTGGACCCCGTTCACTACAGTACAAAGCTGAGCGTCTGGCTGGAGCGGCTCTCTGCTCCTCCAAACTGAGGCTGCGCTGATCGGTGATTACGGGAGGAAACAGACTGACTATAGATATGTACTTTATATGACCCCACTTCAAAAAACCCGAACTATCCCTTTAAAACAATACAAAACAAAACAAAACAAGAAAAAACTGCTGTTAATTTTTGCACTATATCATGTAAATATGTTTATATGTCTATTTTCTTACCTTTATAATCTTATTGCTTATTTTTGCTATTTTTTCTGTTTTTGTTATATTCTGTCCCTGCTGTGACAAACAAATTTCCCCGTCTGCGGGACATTAAAGGAATTCTCATTCTGATTCTGATCTTATGGACCACAGTCGTGGTCAGTGGTAATGAGCAGGTAGTGGTTCTTTAACAAAAGGTCCCCAAACTAACCTAAACACTGTGTATACACATGTTAAACACTTTATGGTATGAAAAGACAGAGCCTTTTTCGTCGCAGCCTTTTCAGCCTCAGGCTTTCTATTCCTTGCCTTTTTAGCGGGGTGAGATGTTACAAGTAACGCTCGCTGTTTTTTTCAAGACAGAGAGGACAGACACCATCAGGCCTGCTGCCCAGAGAGGACAGACACCATCAGACCTGCTGCAAAGAGAACAGACACCATCAGACCTGCCGCCCAGAGAGGACAGACACGATCAGACCTGCTGCAGAGAGGACAGACACCATCAGACCTGCTGCAGAAAGGACAGACACCATCAGGCCTGCTGCCCAGAGAGGACAGACACCATCAGACCTGCTGCAAAGAGGACAGACACCATCAGACCTGCTGCCCAGAGAGGACAGACACCATCAGACCTGCTGCAGAGAGGACAGACACCATCAGGCCTGCTGCCCAGAGAGGACAGACACCATCAGACCTGCTGCAGAGAGGACAGACACCATCAGACCTGCTGCCCAGAGAGGACAGACACCATCAGACCTGCTGCCCTATTCTATTTTATTTTTATTTATTTATTTATTTATTTATTATCATTTTACTTATCTATATTATCACTATTTGTATGATCCCAACTATTAACATCTCTTCATTTTACTTTCAATCTGTTATATACGTATATATATTAGGGCTGTTAATAACGCGTTAACGCAATGTCATCTTAACGCCGTTAATTTTTTTAACGCGCGATTAACGCTCAGTATATAAAAAAAAACTTTAAAAAATGCGCATTGTGTGATTTACGGCCCTCGGTGGCCCCCGTAGTCTTGATACAGAGGGTGGCAGAAGAATAAGAAAGGGAATCAGAAGAAGAAGAAGCAGGGCTGGTGGTTCATTAAAAACACGGCGGACTGAAAAGCAGCACTCGCTGCAAACTCCTCATCTCTGCTGTCACTCACGGTGGCGTACATTTGTTTCGCCATCGCCCTGATCATTTTGCGGGACACTCTCTCGTGGCGTGCCCGTTTGCTGGTAACTCATCCCCGCATGTTTATCTCAGGCTCCTCGCTAGCCTTCTTCCTCCCTCCAGCAGGCAGCCTGGCCCTGCTGCTGTCCTCCTCGGACAGACGCCGAAGCTCCGTTTCTCTCACTCTCTTGGAGTCGACAGAGAAACGTTTAGCGGCTGCTTCTCCCAAGTTTTCCTCTGAATATATCACGACAGAAAGTTTGAATTTCAAGTCATACTTTTTATTGTTTTGCTGCACCGGAGCCATGGCGATCATCAGTGTGATACTGACTGACAGAAAGCAGCACACTGCGTGAAAAAGGCGAAGAAGAAAAACGTGCAGTGTCAGTGGACACCACTTGCAAGCCAAACAGACGGCAGATGCAGAGAGCCCGTCGCCCCCCCTCGCCAAAAGCAGACAACCCTGGATTTATTTTCCTGCATAATTTGAAGTGTTGAATAAACATTTTCATAATGCAAGCATATTTGACCTTTCTTATGTTGTTAAAAGTATTAAGAACATGAAAAAATACATTAAGGTACATTTAGAACAGAAAAAAATGTGCCAAAAAAATTGCGATTAATTTGCGATTAATCGCGAGTTAACTATGGACAAAATGCGATTAATCGCGATTAAAAAAATTGATCGTTTGACAGCCCTAATATATATATTACCTATATTACATGTACATATGTTGTTTTATGTTTTTTGTTTTGTTGATTAGTATTATTGCTATAATTGTTGTGATTGTGCTTTGGCAACACATGAAAAATGTCATGCCAATAAAACCTTTTGAATTAAATTGAAATTGAGAGAGAGACGGGTCAAAGAGAAGAAGAAGTAGAGAGAGAGAGAGGCAGGTTCAGAGAGAGAGACAGGTATCTTCATCATCATCATCATCATCATGTTTTTACCAGAAACTCATCTCTGATGAAGAACTTGGCTCTGGTCACTCGGGGGTCTTCATCAGCATCTGGAACAGCTGGACACACACACACACACACACACACACACACAAGAGTGTCAGGAGGTGTGTGATTGTGTATTTGTACATGAGTGTGTATCTTTATGTGTATTGTACATTCTGGAGGGACTTGGTAGTTGCTGTATTCGGGGAAATAATCCTCCAGTTTGGATTTTCCAGCCAGAATCTTGTCAGCAAGAACGTCCTGTTTGTTCAGAAACAAGATCACTGAGATGGTCTTCAGAAACCTGCAGCCAATCAGAGAGCAGGGAAGGTCAACTATAGCCAATCAGAGAGCAAAATGGGTTCATAACAGCCAATCAGACAGCAGGGAGGGTTCACTACAGCCAATCAGAGAGCAAAGAGGGTTCATAACAGCCAATCAGAGAGCTGGTAGGGTTCACTACAGCCAATCAGAGAGCAGCGAGGGTCAGACAGTGAACCTGTTGGTCCAGATGGATCTGAAGAGGTCCAGAGATTCTCGCAGCCGATTGGTGGAGTTGTCCTCTCTGATCACCATGTTGTAGCTGCTACTCGCTGCCACGAAGATGATGGCCGTCACATCTGAACAAATCAATCAATCATCAATCAACATTCACATCTGAACAAATCAATCAAAATGACTTCGATAATCTCGTCCAGACAAATCAATCAAAATTCACATCTGAACACATCAGTGTTTTTCTCACCGTTGAAGCACTGAATCCACTTCCTCCGCTCATCTCGCTGTCCTCCGACATCAAACATGCTGACAGACGGGCAGACAGGCAGACAGACAGGTGTGTCAGTCAGGGATCAGGTGTGACAGGTGCATCAGATGCAGGGCCGTTTCTGTCTTTTTGGGGGCCCTATGCAAGATGCTGTTCGGGGGCCCCTAATTTGTGAAACTATGATGGATAGAGTCCTTCAACCCTGTCAGGTGATACACAGAGATCCAACAATCTGTTACATTTGAAGAGGAAAACAGGCGAGAGTCCTGAAACCTCTCAAGTTTACATCAGTCATCAGCTGACCCACAAGCAGGTTAAACTGATAGAACATGATAATACAAGGTGAACAATGTGGATCCTCTACAGGTCGATACATGAAACTGATGCAGTGTTCCGCAAACATGTTTATTTTACATTGCAAAACATTTTTAAACTTACATTTTATTTTAGCCCAAACACTTCAGCTAGCTAAAGATTCATCATTAAAGCTCTGCCTCCACCTGCATCATGAAACAAACCTTACCTTAGTTTCTACTTTTGTCTTGTTTCTGAACCAGATGAATGGTTCGTTTTAATGCCATGCCGTGAATGACCGGTACCGGCTGCTCAGCGCAGCTCACCTCTTCTCTCCTTGCTTAGTAATACTGGGCGTCATAGTAACGCAGTAGAGACCGGATCTGACCAATCAGCAGGCGTACATATCGCCTTGGCTCGCTTGGAACCTCAGCGGAGGTGCTACAAAAAGGTGCCAGGTATTTTTCACACTTTTTCCGTCGGGTCACTCCGCAGATAATGAGACTGGACTTGCAACTTGAGGGGGCCCCCTAGTGATCCTGGGCCCTATGCACCCGCGTAGTCCACATATAGCAGGAAACAGCTCTGATCAGATGCATCAGGTGTGACAGTTGTATAATGTGTGTATGTATCAGGTGTGACAGGTGTACAGTTAGACACACTCACTGGAAGTTGACCTTGTCGACCTGAAATCTGGTCTCAAAGATCCCAGAAGTCAAAACTCTGCAGCGCAGCAAATCCTGCAGCAGCAGCAGAAGAAGAAGAAGAAGAAGAAGAAGAAGAAGAAGAAGAAGAAGAAGATGTTTTACTGCCTGGTAACAATTGACTCATCCTGAACATTGGAGGCTGATTGGTTGGTCTGCTACCTGGTCAGTAGGTGTGTAGTCTGTCTTTCTGACTGAGTCCAACCTGTCCAGGAAGCTGCAACATACAAACACACACACACACACACACACACACACACACACCCTGAGCTGTCATAGGTTAGGGTTAGGGTTAGTGCAGCGCTGTGGGGATTTAAAGTGTCAAAGTGGTTCTGGGTGATGAAGTGTGTGAGCGTGGGTATGTGTGTGGGTCTTACTACTGAGCGCAGTCGATCAGCTGATATTCGTTGGCACGTTCAAAACACGCCTTGACGCCTTCGTCCTCCCACAGCTTCTGAGCATGCTCAAAGAACTCCTGAGAGACAGACAGTTGACTGTAAACAGGAAGTGTAATATAGATCAGATAAATGAGATCAACCCAACCGGGTAATTTGCATTTGGCCCTGCCCCCTTCTGTGTGAAAACAATCCTTATAATTTAAACAGCGCTCAATAAAAACTGTAGCGACTCTACTGAATGAACACTACACAGACAGTCATGTGGTGTTGTCACTGATCTACAATCAGCGTCATCATATATAAACATGCTGCTAACCTTAGCCAGGCTTGCCCTCACACACAGCATTGGCTCTGGATCCAAACTCCTGGATAGGAGCTGGACACTATTTTTCTCCGGAGTTGCCAAAGGTATAGGCGCCGGGCGGGTGTGGGGATACTCACAAGTCCCCGGCTGAGCGCTGCTATGTTGGAGTTTACCCCGGTGGACGAGAGGGTCGCCTCCCTACGCCTAAGGGCTGGGGGAAAAACTCTGACTGTTGTCTGTGCATATGCACCGAACAGCAGTACAGAGTATGCGGCCTTCTTGATGGTCCTGGCTGGGGCCCTGCATGGGGCTCCAGTGGGGGTTGGTCCTACTGGGAGACTTCAACGCGCACGTCGGCAATGACGGAGATACCTGGAGGGGCATGATTGGGAGGAACAGCCTCCCTGATCTGAACCCGAGTGGTGTTCTATTATTAGACTTCAGTGCTAGTCACGGTCGGTCTATAATAAACACCATGTTCGAAAACAAGGATGCTCATAAGTGTACGTGGTACCAGAACACCCTAGGTCGAAGGTCAATGATTTTGTGATCGCATCATCTGATCTTCGGCCGTGTGTTTTGGACACTCAGGTGAAGAGAGGAACAGAGCTGTCAAATGATCACCACCTGGTGGTGAGTTGGGTTCGGTGGCTGGGGAGACCCCTGGACAGACCTGGTAAGCCCAAACGAGTAGTGCGGGTAAGCTGGGAGCATCTGGGGGAGGCCCCTGTCCGAGAAGCCTTCAACTCCCACCGCCGAAGGAGCTTCTCTAGCATCCCTGTGGAGGCTGGGGATATCAAACCTGAATGCACGATGTTCAAAGCTTTCATTGTTGAAGCTGCAGCTGTGTCCTGTGGCCATAGGGTCTTAGGTGCCCCAAGGGGCGGCAACCCTCGGACACCATGGTGGACACCGGTGGTCAGGGAAGCCGTCCGACTGAAGAAGGAGTCGTTTAGGGACATGTTGTCCCGGGGGACTCCTGAGGCAGTTTAGGGGTACCGACGGGCCCGAAGGGCAGCAGCCACAGCTGTGGCAGAGGCAAAGCAGCGGGTGTGGGAGGAGTTCAGCAAGGCCATGGAGAACGACTTTCGGGCCAAAGCGCTTTTGGAAAACCGTCTGGCACCTCAGGAGGGAGAAACGGGGAACCATCCAAGCTGTGTACAGCAAGGATGGGACCTTGCTGACTTCAACGGAGGAGGTCATAGGGCGGTGGAAGGAGTACTTTGGTGACCTCCTGAATCCCACTCAGCCACCCTATGTAACAGAGTCGGAGGATGATGGGGTATCAACGCCGATTTCCCTGGGTGAAGTCACTGTGGTAGTCAAACAACTCCACAGTGGCAAAGCCCCAGGGATCGATGAGATACCACCAGAAATGCTGAAGGCTCTGGGTGTTCAGGGGCTGTCTTGGTTTGAACCGCCTCTTCAACATTGCGTGGGGGTCGGGGACGGTGCCGAAGGAGTGGCAAACAGGTATGGTGGTCCCTCTCTTTAAGAAGGGGGACCAGAGGGTGTGTGCCAATTACAGAGGTATCCTCCAAGGTGCTGGAAAGGAGGGTCCAGCCGATTGTCGAACCTTGGATTGAGGAGGAACAATGCGGATTCTGTCCTGGTCGTGGAACAACGGACCAGCTCTTTACTCTGGCAGGGATCCTGGAGGGGGCCTTGGAGTACAATCTCCCAGTCCACATGTGTTTTGTGGATCTGGAGTAGGCGTACGACCGGTTCCCCCGGGATGTTCTGTGGGAGGTGCTGCTGGAGTATGGGGTGAGGGTTCCCTTCTCAGTGCCATCCAATCCCTATATTCTCAAAGCGAGAGCTGCGTGCGTGTACTCGGAAGTAAGTCGGACTTGTTCCAAGTGGGTGTTGGCCTCCGCCAGGGCTGTGCCTTGTCTCCGATCCTGTTAGTGATATGCATGGATAGGATTTCGTGTCGTGTCGCAGTCGTGGTATGGAGGGATTACAGGTCGGTGACCTGAAGATCGCATCACTGCTTTTTGCAGATGATGTGGTCCTGATGGCACCATCGGCTTTACAATGCTCACTGGATCTGTTTGCGGTTGAGTGTGAAGGGCAGGGATGAGGATCAGCACCTCTAAATCTGAGGCCATGTTTCTCAGTAGGAAACCGGTGGATTGCCTACTCCGAGTGGATTGCCTACTCCGAGTGGGGAATGAGTCCTTGCCCCAAGTGGAGGAGTTTAAGTACCTCAGGGTTTCGTTCACGAGTAAGGGGATGATATGGCGTGATATCGATCGGAGAGTCGGAGCAGCGAGTGCGGTGTTGCATGCGCTTCACTGCACGGTTGTGATGAAAAGGGAGCTGAGCCGGAAGGCAAAGCTATCGATCTACCGGTCAATCTTCATCCCTACCCTCACCTGTGGTCATGAGCGATGGGTCATGACCGAAAGGACGAGATCGCGGGTACAAGCAGCCGAAATGGGTTTTCTCTGCAGGGTGGCTCGGGTCTCCCTCAGAGAAAGGGTGAGAAGCTCAGCCATCCGGGAGGGACTTGGAATAGAGCCGCTGCTCCTCTGCGTGGAAAGGAGCCAGTTGAGGTGGTTCGGGCATCTGATGAGGATGCCACCAGGGCGCCTTTCAAGGGAGGTGTTCCTGGCACGTCCAACTGGGAGGAGACCTAGAGGTAGACCCAGGACCAGGTGGAGGGATTATATCTCTTCTCTGGCCTGGGAGCACCTGGGGATTCCCCAGTCAGAGTTGAACGACATGGCTGGGGAAAGGGAAGTCTGGGGCTCGCTGTTGAAGCTGCTGCCCCCGAGACCCGACCCGGAAAAGCGGTTGACAATGGATAGATGGATGGATGATTTACACACATTCACAGTTTCATATGTATTTAATATATGTATCAGAATATAATCTCTCCTTCGCACAATTGGACCTGTGGTACCTCTCCTTCACTTTATCACTGATATTCTTCAGGTGTTCCTGTTGTGCAATGTGATGTCGTCTGATTGGACAGCAGTGACCTACTGTGTGTGTGTGTGTGTGTGTGTGTGTGTGTGTGTGTGTGCGCGTGCATGTGTGTGCGCACATTTGCGTGCATCCTGTTGACCAATCAGCAGCAGCGTCAGAAAAGAAAAAACAGAAGATGTAGCAGTTTGAAAGCGACACAGGAAGACACTTGTTTTGTCTCTTTGTGTCTTTAGAGAGCCAAGATGTTTGGATAATTAGGCCTCAGGTGACACACACGCGCACGCGCACACACACACACACACACACACACACACACAGTGAGTGTGTGGTCCTGTGTGGTTTCAGTCCCACGTTCTCTCGTTACATCAGGTCATTACCATCATTAAAACAAACAACAACTCTCCTGGTGCTGCGTTAAAGGAACAGTTCACCTGTTTAATGGAGCCAGAGATCAGCTCACCTGTCCATGACTCATTACAGGTGTACAAAGGTGTCGCAGTATTTCCTCCAGTGGATGTTCAGGTACTTGTGTAAAAGGGTTAGGGTTAGAGAGACAGGAAGCAGCTGAGGTCATCTGAGCAGGTTCTGATCATCTGATCAGCTCCGTCACAGTTTATCTGATCAATACAGGCGTCACATGACACACGACTGGCTCTCTGATTGGTTCCTTCCATCCAGCAGCACATCAGGCTCCAAACACTCAGAAGTGTCAGACAGCAGTTCTGATCGGTCATGGATCAGAACTCTGCTCCTGCACAGCCACACACATGTTCTGTTCAACTCTGACACCGCAGTGCTTGTTGGGCTCAGTGCTACGTCACCCAGCTGAACAGGATCTCAGGTTTAACACTCCGTCACACACCTGACTGACATCACACACTGTGTGTGTGTGTGTGTGTGTGTGTGTGTGTGTGTGTGTGTGTGTGTGTTACCTCTGTGTATTCAAAGTCAGACAGCGGTGCGATGCTCTTGATGTAGTCGACTCTGAACTGGTTGCCAGGGTTACCCAGAGGCATAGGTGGAGTCAACATACTCATGGCTGACACGATGGTCTGAAACATATAGACACACACACACGCGCGCGCGCGCACACGCACGCACGCACGCACGCACGCACGCACGCACGCACGCACGCACACACACACACAAACACAATCTTAAGAGCAGCTTCTACAGACTCATTGGACCTCGCGGCTCCTTCCTGGTGCGATCAGACTTTATAACGCTCACAACACACAGATCAATATCCACCTTATGTTCCACTTACCTTTTATGCCTCAGCAGTTTATTTTGTTTTACAGCTACTTCAACATTTTATTATATACAGCATTTTATTGTTTTTTCATATATTTTATATAGTATTTTAGTGTTTCTATTTTTGCCCATCTATCTATCTATCTATCTATCTATCTATCTATCTATCTATCTATCCATCTATCTATCTATCTACACATACACTCAACAAAATTGTCCTAAAACATTAGAAATGACAGCTTTACTTCTGTGAACATCTGTCGAGGTAAACTTGTCATGTGATGCAGGTGATGTGATGCAGGTGATGTGGTGCAGGTGATATGATGCAGGTGATGTGGTGCAGGTGATATGATGCAGGTGATGTGATGCAGGTGATGTGGTGCAGGTGATGTGGTGCAGGTGATGTGGTGCAGGTGATATGATTCAGGTGATGTGGTGCAGGTGATATGATGCAGGTGATGTGGTGCAGGTGATGTGGTGCAGGTGATGTGGTGCAGGTGATATGATGCAGGTGATGTGGTGCAGGTGATATGATGCAGGTGATGTGATGCAGGTGATGTGGTGCAGGTGATGTGGTGCAGGGGATATGATGCAGGTGATGTGGTGCAGGTGATATGATGCAGGTGATATGATGCAGGTGATATGATGCAGGTGATGTGATGCAGGTGATGTGATGCAGGTGATGTGGTGCAGGTGATGTGGTGCAGGTGATGTGATGCAGGTGATGTGGTGCAGGTGATATGATGCAGGTGATGTGGTGCAGGTGATATGATGCAGGTGATGTGATGCAGGTGATATGATGCAGGTGATGTGGTGCAGGTGATATGATGCAGGTGATGTGATGCAGGTGATGTGGTGCAGGTGATGTGGTGCAGGGGATATGATGCAGGTGATGTGGTGCAGGTGATATGATGCAGGTGATATGGTGCAGGTGATATGATGCAGGTGATATGATGCAGGTGATGTGGTGTAGGTGATGCAGTGCAGGTGATGTGGTGCAGGTGATATGATGCAGGTGATGTGGTGCAGGTGATATGATGCAGGTGATGTGGTGCAGGTGATAAGGTGCAGGTGATACGATCCAGGTGATGTGGTGCAGGTGATATGGTGCAGGTGATATGATGCAGGTGATATGATGCAGGTGATGTGGTGTAGGTGATGTGGTGCAGGTGATATGGTGCAGGTGATATGATGCAGGTGATATGATGCAGGTGATGTGGTGCAGGTGATATGATGCAGGTGATGTGGTGTAGGTGATGTGGTGCAGGTGATTTGATGCAGGTGATATGATGCAGGTGATGTGGTGTAGGTGATGTGGTGCAGGTGATGTGGTGTAGGTGATATGATGCAGGTGATATGATGCAGGTGATGTGGTGCAGGTGATATGATGCAGGTGATGTGGTGTAGGTGATGTGGTGCAGGTGATTTGATGCAGGTGATATGATGCAGGTGATGTGACCTACCACTATAGCATCCTTCACATTCTTTCTGATGTCTTGAATCTTCTGCTGTTTCTCTCTGAAAAATAAAAAATATTTATTGGACTCACGTTGAACAATATTTATCATGTCAATGAGAATCTTTGAAACTGTAATTCTGCCCAGTAACTAAGCAGAGCAGTAACGAACTAAAAACGACACAGCAGTTCTTTGATTATGTGTTAAGACACAGTGTCATGTGTTCAGGCAGTGAGACCCTAAGCTGTGGCTGGCAAGTGAGACTGTGTGGTCACATGACAGGAGGCTGGATCCTTCGAAGGTGCATTTAAAGGCCAGTAACATCACCACACCGCTCGAAGGCTCCTTCAGATGCTCCTTCTTTTCCCTCTTTTTGTAGGACACACCACTAACATCCTTCGTGGCCTCACATATCCCAAGATTCTTTGTGCGCCACTGCTCCATCCCCCCCAAAAAAAGAATTACAATGGCGACATCAACCTAACTGTTAAGTAGCTAATTATGCATTACTGTGGGTTCAATAACAGGTCTACCTCTCCACGGTCCTCTCTTAACAGGAGAGAAATCAGCCAGCGCTGGTGCAGAGGAGCCGCTTCCTCCAGAATCAGGAGGATAAAAAAGAAGATCAAAAATTGCTCGAGGTCAAACATTTTTACTTTCTACTCATCTTTTCACTCTTACTTTCGCTGCCTGGGCAGCAGACATCGTGACGTCAGGGGGAGGGTGGGAACATCTTGTGACACAACCAGGAAGTACTCTGAAGGCTAGACCGTCTTATTTAACAACGGCTGACGCAGCCTCCGAAGGATGCATCCTCTGAACTGGGACACAGCTTATACATAACAGGAAATACTGGTGACTTTTCAAATCAAAAGCTGATCATGTCACTGTGACTCACTCAGCGTTGAAACCGTCCACATGAAGAATCCTCATCTGCTTCACTATGGTGCTTTTACCTGATTCACCTGCACCTGCAGACAGACAGGTGAGAGGCAGTCAGGTGAGAGACAGACAGGTGAGAGGCAGACAGGTTATTCAGGGGACACAGACAGACAGACAAACAGACAGGTTTCTCACCCAGCAGCAACAGTCTGTGTGTAGCTTTGTAAGCCTGTCTCTCTTTCTGCAGCTGCCTCTCAATCTTCTTGTTGGCTTCTCTCTTTGCTTTTTCATCCAGTCGCTCTTCCTCCGTCTTCCCTCCCAGACAGCCCATTTCAACTGCAACCACAGAAACCAGAGAAGAACCAACTGAAACCACTGAACAACCAACTGTTGTCGTCATGTTGTCGCTGCTCGTGCCCTTTAGTCTCATTATGGACACTACACAACCAGCCTGTGATGTCACACCTGTACCTGTTCACTTGTTCACCTGCTCCACCAACATTAATACATTAATACAGTGCTGATTGTTTTCTGATCTGCATTCAATAATTAAATTGAACCACACCAGTAGTGACCCATAGCTGTTGTTTCATGATAGGTGTTTGTTCAGGAAAAAAAGAAGAGAAAGTGATGAATGTGTAAGAAAGAAAGAGCTCATCAAAGAAAACAGAAGAAGTTCACTCACAGCAGCACGAGAAGTTAAAGTCTGTTTAACTAAACAAACAAAAAGAAGAACTGAAGGAAATCTGACGGAAACACAAGAGGAACAAATCTAAAGAGATCTGTTCATCACACTCGCTGCTACTCTGACTTCTCTCAAGGACATCATTCTTCTTCTACTCCTGAAAGCAGTTTGTCAGTCTGCTGGACCCAGTAAACCCAGACTGGAACCAGCTGATCCCAGTTCAGTGGATGAACCAACCTGCAGCTGTTGGTGATCACTGAGCCGTTGTGTCTTCTCTCTGTCCGTCCATTAAAGTCCAAAAACAATAGTGACAGCCGCTGCTCAACTAATCAGCATCTCAGTCCGTCCTCCGGTCCAGGTCCAGTTTAGGTCCAGGTCCAGTTCAGAAGAAGAGAACCAGTACTCCTGCTGGTCCTTGGATTGTTTCCTCTTGTTGAACAGTGAGGAGAGAAACACCTGAACTGCTCTCTCTCTCTCTCTCTCTCTCTCTCTCTCTCTCTCTCTCTCTCGTTCTCCCTCCCTCTGTCTCTCTCTCTGTCCCCCCCCCCTCCCTCATTAGTCGTCTCTTTGGGGGATTTTCCTGTTTTTCTTCTCGAGTCACTTTGCTGCCTGACAACCAGCAGCTGGATGCATGAACACTCTGCTCTGCTGGTTTCAGTCTGGTGGACCAGAACTGAGCCCGGACCAGAACTGAGTCGGAGGTCAGAGGTCATAGAGTTGAGAGGTATATATGTTGTGTCTCAATTCAGGGTCCACATCCTTCGAAGGACCCGACCTTTGTGGTCTTTGAAGGCGAGTCCTTCAGAGAGACCTTGTTAACCTCGTCAGCCGTTGTTAAATGGGACGGTCTCGCCTTTGGAGCATTTCCTGGTTGTGTCACCAGATGTTTTACCCTTACGTCACGATTTCTGCTACCCAGGTCCGCAAAAGTGATGATCTACGCCACGCGATGTCGCCATTTTCTCTCTTTCTTTCTTCTTTTTCAGGTGCACAAAGAATCTTGGGATATGTGAGGCCACGAAGGATAGCAGCCTGGAGGAGCCTTCGGATTGGGACAGCCTTTGTGTGGCGTTGTGACATAATTGGCCTTCAAATGCTCCTCCGAAGGATGCAGACCCTGAATTGAGACACAGCAATAGTGTAAATGACAGATGTTGACTGTTGATTCTGTTTGTGAAAAAACACTCATTGCGTCACTGACCATCAGAACCAAACCCAACCTGTGGATCTGTTTTAATAAATCTACAGAATTTAGACGAATGTTTCTTTACTGACCCCACACACACCTTTCAGAAACAGTAAATAAACGTTAAAATAGGAGTGAAGCTGCTGTTATGATAGTTTTACAAAAAAGCCACAGATTTGATATTAATGAGTCGTCACACTTGAATATTTAATGATTTGACACACACACACACACACACACACACACACACACACACACACACACACACACACACACACTCTGTTTGGTTTAAAACCCACAAAAGAACTGCTGCAGATATCCCAGACTTTGTTCTGGTTCTGTTCTGCTGCAGATATCCCAGACTCCGTTCTGGTTCTGTTCTGCTGCAGATATCTCAAACTGATCTGCAGGAAGATTAAAATGAAAAACTGACTGTAACCGAGTACTTTACTCTAGTAATAATCAGTTGATCCAAACTTTGATTTTGGTCCATGATGGTCTTTCATAATGTGAGCAGAGTGACACAGGAAGTCAGTGGAGGGACCAAGGGGTTCTGGACCCAACATCAGAAACTTCTGGTTCATGTTGGTGAGCAGCTCATTCAGAGTGACGCTCTGCTGTAACTCATGTTCACCGCTGTGGATCAATAAATCTCCACATTAACATTCTCTCATGTTTCCAGTGTTCATGTTCAGGGCTGGACTGGGACAAAAAAATCGGCCCTGGCATTTTTGACTTAGACCGGCCCCTCATAATTAGTGGAGCACAACTGACTAGTAATTTATGTATGTGTTCCCCGAAGGAATGTATTTTACTATTATCCTAATCCAACTATTGTGGTGAGGTGTGCATATGTTTACTCCCTTGACAGGAGAAAACGCTCACAAACCCTTTCAATCCTCTGAACAACTATGTTACACCCCTGCTGACTTGAGAAGTCTGTCAAATAATCATTGTGGAAAGCAAATAAGTACATTAACTCAACACACAGTTCTACCTCCTTAGGTATATTCTATTTCAAGCATAATGCATCATCAGCATCCTAAATCTCAGAAGTTTAGTGTCTATTGTTAACTCCACCACTTTTGTCTGCTCTGTGTAGTTCAATTCTTTTATCCTTTTATTGAAATCATCTCTAATATGTATTTTCTGAATTTCCCTGATATAGCAGCTAAATTCCAATTTTTCAGGTTAAAAGGTGCTCCCTCCTTTAAAAAGCTAAAACATGCATTTGTATCAGGCTAAAAACAGGGCTGCTGAATGAACTCATACAAAGCAACTATGTCCTAAAAGCATTTGACACTACTCTTATTCAATATGGGCATACCTTTTGCTAAAAATACTTTTATACTTACTTATACTATAGGGTTGCTGCAAATTCAAACTACTCTGCAGCCTTTCAACACACCTTTAACCTAAATATCTAAAATGCCATGATGGAGCCTAAAATGGACACTTGCTGCTCATCCAACACTTCTCAGCATTGACCGTTTGCTATTTCATCAGAATAAGGTGCCGTGGCTGCCAGATTTTGGGATGCAACACCAATTAATATTGATACTAATCAATCGCCATTGCTCATCATTCTCATGTAATTTGAGTTCTCAACTGTCCTGAAAATTACAACCCGGCCAGCGGATTTTTAAGCCCAAAGCCAACGCAGCCCGACATGCCCGCGGGACCGGTCGGGTTTGTCGGGCCTGTCGGGCCGGCCCGACCCGTTGAGAACTCTACATGTAATAGAGCTACCGTTACCTCCATCACCTCACAGTCCCTGTATTATTGTTACTACCTGCTTACCGGCTGTACTACACTGTCCCTGTAAGTCAGCAGCATCTTTGCTGCTCCTCTCCTGCCCGCTGCTGCTGTCTTCACCTTCAACCTGCTGTTGCTGGATCATTGCTGTCTCCAGCGAACATGTCTGTGATTTTAGCACATTTTGCAGCATCTACAGTGAGATTCTTCACTCTCTTAGCACGCAACTTCTCCGCACCCAATTTCTTTCTCTTTGGTTGCTCCATGTTGCCAATCCTCACGCTCAACACTGTGAAACTAGCGGGAGCTTCAGGAGACAGCCAGGGAGGGGGTGGGGCCGCTGTCGTATTATATCCTGATTGGTTCAGTCCACTGTCTATATTGAAGATGGACCACTGGGCCGCACACTCTAAATTGTGCTCTTAGAAAAAACTTTTTAAAAAAAAGAAAAAAAAAGAGGAGGGCTGAGAGATTTCATTGGATTAGCCCAATGTCCTTCAAGAAAATCAACCAATGGGCCGTCGCGGTCGATAAAAATGATTTGTAAATACTTTTTTAATTAAATTATGACAGCCCGGCCCAAAAATGTGCGTCGGCCCACCGGGCATTGCCCGGAACGCCAGATGGCCAGTCCATGCCCGATTATGTTCACACTGACTGACTGGTTCTGAGGACATGTGGACTGAGTCGGTGTTGTCTGTCACCTCCCTGTGGCCGTTTAAAGTTCCTGCGCTCTGTCAGAACCGCAGCAGCTGGTGGAGCCCAAACAAACAGAACTGAACCATCGACTGTTTCTTTCATTCTTTATTTGTTTTTGAGGCTTCAGAGAAGAAACAGATCCTTAAACTCAGGCAGAACAAAAATCAGAGAAATTTGAATGAACAGTTTCATTGTTCTTCATGTGATCAAAGGTTTGAACGTAGATCAGCTTCTTCCTGATTGGACGAGCTTCTCTCTTCTCCACCTTCATTGGATGGATGGATGCTCTCTCCCCAACACTTCACTGTCCAAAGATTTAAACCTAGGGCGAGAAAAATCAGGTCCAGAACAGATCTACACAAGATCCAGACCTACACCAGATCCAGACCAGAACCACACCAGATCCACCTGAGATCCAGACCAGAACCAGACCAGATCTACACCAAATCCAGTCCAGAACCATTCCAGATTCAGACCAGGTCACAACAGTCAAACAGATTCTCACAGTGTGAACAGGTGCAGAACAGATCTGAACCAGATTCTGGAGGGTTAAACAGGTTTGGGCTTGATAATATTAGGGTGAACAGGTGTAGACCAGGTTCAATCAGATCCTGTCCGGATCAGACTGACCTCTGTAGGTGTTCATCACAAAAGGAGGCGAGTTGCTGCATCTCAGATTGGAAGAAATTCTGAAAGACCAAGAGGGACACCATCAGTCAGGTGCAGGACTGAGACATGAACCTGGTCTGGATGAGCTAGAGGTAGTCCAGTATCAGTACCAGGATCTGTGTGTTGACGGAGTTCAGGTTGATGGAGCTTTCCTGCAGTTGGGTTAGCTGATCAGTGACGCTGCTCTCAAACCTCTGTAGCAACACCAACCTACACACACACACACACACACACGTTATTATCGTGACGACATGTCATCTGTCGTGTGATTGGTCAGCCTCCCGGTGGTGTTGATGCTGGACAGGTGAGTGGGCGGTACCTGTGCTGATGGACAGCTGTCAGCAGAGAGGAGGCTTTCCTCCAGCAGCCCTGAAAACAATCGATCACTGTTCAGCTTGTGATGATGGATTTAATGATCAGACAATAATCAATAATCAGTAACACTGTGACCAGGTGTGCACTGACGGTGAAGTGTTGTTCCAGTTGTGTTTTGAAGACATTGAATGCAGCTGTGATTCCAGATGTCAGGTCCGACTCAGGTTCCTTCCTTCTGACACCTGACTCTGCACCGTCCTCCTGCTCTGGTGGCTCCGCCCCCTCAGGTGAGCCCTCTGACACCAGGTGAGCCGCACATGACACAACTCAAACACTGAAGCCGACTCAAAGGGATCAAAAATAAAAGAATCAAAGCACAACAAACTACCTGCCGTTGGACTAGACTCCTCCCCCTCTGACTCAAGCCCCGCCCTCCTCTTGTGGGCAGACACACCCTCAGTTTGGTCTGACAGGTAGCCTTCACACAGAAACAAAAATGGAAATGTTTTTGACAACTGAGGGAGGAAACAAATGCTATTTTCCCTTCAATCTGTTATAAACTGATGAAAAGAAGGAAATGAGTCGACTGAGCCAACGAAGAGTCCAAAAGAATACAGACCCGAGTCCGGAGCAGCTCGTTTCCTGTCGGGACCGACGACTTCCTGCAACAATAAACAGATTTCAGGTGAAGAGCAGTTCAGGTCTCTATGTGAGAGTTAAGAAAAAGAACTGCACCTTTAATAAAGGAGCGCGGCTTCCTCCAGCCTGTTCCTGTGGCGTGTTTAGCTCCACCCCCACAGGAGCACCTGAGACACAGACCGGTTGAACTCAACTCCACCTGCTTTAACATTCAATACTTCAGACGTTCAGGACATCGAATGCCGTTTTCACCGTCGACAAAGTCAATATTTCACCATCCCTGACGGTGGCAGGGTCCGCCATTCCCATACTTATATCCCTGTTCACTCTATCACAGGCTGATTAGCTAAATGCTAATGCTAACAATGTTTCCTGCTGCTTCACATTAAATAACTCAATGAGTTCAACACCTAGATGCTTTTATTGTGAAGCAGCCACAGGAAACAGACATGTTTAAGACCCTGCAGACTGACTCAGGTTGATGTTGACACTGATGTCGTACAGAGATCCTGGTCCACGAGGCTCCACCTCAATCGACACAGAGTTTGATTCACTCTCGTTTGATTGGCTGCTCTCTGAAGTCATCCGTGCAGGTGTGAACAGACAGAACCGGTCCTCACCTGAGTTGTACACGGGAGTCGAGGTTCTGATGTGATCGAACAGAAACTCTGCCGAGTTTCTCTGCTGAGCCTGAAAACAAACAACAAACAAACATCAACAACAACAACCTGTTTATAACCGTCATCAACAGTTTGTCTCTTTACAAGGACATTACCTTCATCACTGAGGAGTCTTCATCACTGCTCGGAGACGACAGAGGAAGAACTATACAGGCAGACAGACAGACTTTATGTTTTACATATTAATTGTTCTTATATTTCATGAAGTTTCTGAAGTTAGATTTAAATGTAAAAAAATTCATGTGTGCTTCATTTTGTCTCAATGATCAGATCAGTTCATATTCTAATGATCAGTATCATCAATGTTAAAGCTACAGGACGCTAAATACTGCAAGTACTCTAAATACTCCAAGTACTCTAAATACTCCAAGTACTCTTCAGGGTTATCCTGCACATTAAACCTTTACAGCTCTCAGTTTTTATTCCTGCTTTTAAGAGTAGAAACAACATCAGCAGAAAAAGATCAGAGAATTTGAAGGTTAAATATTCTATTAGTCTAAATATTTTTCTGTCTTTGTTTAAAATTACCTCTGCAGGGTTTTACATGCTGAGTCTTTTATTGTGAAAGGCTTCACAAGACCATACTGAGTCTTTTATTGTGAAAGGTTTTCTGTTTCCAGCAGTTTTAGAGTTGGTACAAACCTCAAACCTGTTTTTTTAGTTGTTGACATCTGGAGGATGAAAATGAGCTGAAGGAAAGTCAAGGATGCCATTATGGTTCAAACATCATACTCAGGTATAATGACAGGTGAGAGACAGACAGGTGAGAGACAGACAGGAGAGAGACAGACAGGGGGGAGACAGACAGGGGGGAGACAGACAGGGGAGAGACGGACAGGAGAGAGACAGACAGGAGAGAGACAGACAGGAGTGAGACAGACAGGGGGGAGACAGACAGGAGAGAGACAGACAGGAGAGAGACAGACAGGGGGGAGACAGACAGGGGGGAGACAGACAGGGGAGAGACAGACAGGGGGGAGACAGACAGGGGAGAGACAGACAGGAGAGAGACAGACAGGGGAGAGAGAGACAGGGGAGAGACAGACAGGGGAGAGACAGACAGGGGAGAGACAGACAGGGGGGAGACAGACAGGGGAGAGACAGACAGGAGAGAGACAGACAGGGGAGAGAGAGACAGGGGAGAGACAGACAGGAGAGAGACAGACAGGGGAGAGACAGACAGGAGAGAGACAGACAGGAGAGAGACAGACAGCGGCGAGACAGACAGGGGAGAGACAGACAGGAGAGAGACAGACAGGGGGGAGACAGACAGGGGAGAGACAGACAGCGGCGAGACAGACAGGGGAGAGACAGACAGGGGAGAGACAGACAGCGGCGAGACAGACAGGGGAGAGACAGACAGGTGAGAGACAGACAGCGGCGAGACAGACAGGGGAGAGACAGACAGGAGAGAGACAGACAGGGGGGAGACAGACAGGGGAGAGACAGACAGGAGAGAGACAGACAGGAGAGAGACAGACAGGGGAGAGACAGACAGAGGAGAGACAGACAGGAGAGAGACAGACAGGGGGGAGACAGACAGGGGAGAGACAGACAGGAGAGAGACAGACAGGAGAGAGACAGACAGGGGAGAGACAGACAGGAGAGAGACAGACAGGAGAGAGACAGACAGGGGGGAGACAGACAGGGGGGAGACAGACAGGTGAGAGACAGACAGGGGAGAACACTCACTCTTCAGCTGACTCCTTCTCTGTGGTTTCTTCCGGCTGTAGGATCTACCATTGAGTCTGCCAGCAGAGGGGGACACCTGGACTGTACCACCTGTGTGATCCATCCAGGGAGGAATCCTCACTTTCTGATAATACAGAGGCAGTCAGATAGGTGAGCAGACAAATAGGTGAGCAGACAGACAGGTGAGCAGACAGACAGGTACCATTAACACCCTCCCTGCAGCCTCCTCCAGCTCTCGATGGTGTTCAGGGTCAAAGGTCAGCTTCACTGTCTGACCTCTGCTGTTGTGGTGCATGATGGGTTCGTTCAGATGGACACTCAGGACTGTCTCTGCCCCAGTGCATCCTGGGAAAGCAGACGCAGACACACACACACACACACACACACACACACACACACACAGCTTGACCGATTAAACAATATTGATCAGTAGCCCTTTTTAGATAGAAAAGGCGGCACATTTGCTTCAAGGTAAGTGCGGCAATGTGCCGGCCTGTCTTTCTAAAACCGAGGTGTAATATTCCTCCTCCTTTTCCAGAAGCCGCCTCTGAGGTAGGCGTAAACATGTGACGTGACGTGAAGCTCGAAGTTTGGCTGCGAACAGTGACATAGAATTTGTCTTCAAAATAAGAGCTTTACATTGCACCCCATTGGAGTTTAGAACTGGGTTCTTAGCGGGGGGCTTTTAATTTGAAAGTAGCGACCATTCTTAGCTTGCTGACACAACAACAAGCTAACAACCAAACAGCTACAGAGACCGAGGAGACGCTGCATCTCCTGGATCTCCGCGGCTGTCCAGTTGCTCATCTTAATGTCCGCGGATGAATTGATGGACTGACTGCTGTGATCAGCTGTTTCCTGGTTTTAAAACTCCCCGGCTGTGGGTCGCACAGCAGTGCAGGTCATTGACACCTCCTCCCATCTCACCCACGGGCCGGCACATTTCCGCCTCGGTTTTAGATAGCAGTCGAGGTGGAAATAAGTGTACCCTCCGAGGCGGAAAATCGGTGGACCAAAACAGACCCCCAATTTGCCGGCCTCTGTCTAAAACCGCGGACCGAGCCGCCAAAAGGACGGGCAAATCGGCAGCTTGGTGCTCTGTCTAAAAACGGCTAGAGACAGGAGAAATTCTGTCCAGTTGTAGAAGGTTCGGTTTGTTACTGACCATCAGGTTTCAGCTGGACGCTGTAATGATCCACGTCCTCCCTCTGCAGGTGGACCGACCCCCACAGGAAACCCTGAGACACGTCAAGAGCAGTGTTGGGTATAGTTACTTTGAAAAGTAGTTAATTAGGTTACAACGTTACCATCAATTAAAAGTAATCAGTTATGTTACAGCGTTGCCTATGAATATAAGTAACGCGTTAGAGTACTCATGCGTTACCAAAAATTAAAAGCCGTTTGCAGCGCCTCGCACATGCTGCAACTTAACTGACACACACACAGCCTCCTTTAAATGCACCGAGAAGTCGTGACAATGATGAATAACGTCAGTCATCCAACCAAATTAACTCTGCAGGAGAACAATAACAGGAAAGACAGTCAGCAATATGCCACATAGCGTTTTATTTTTTATTTATTTATTTTTTTTTTGCGGTCGACAGAAGCTTTTCACCAACGCAGAGTGTGCATGTTACCGTTAGTTTGTTCTTGTCCTTTTCGCTGGCGAATTGAAAATAATGTGCGTACTTCCACGATGCAAAAGCTCTCTGCCATCTTGCCGGGGGTTCGAAAACACTCACTCGCACGCACGCACGCACACGCACACACAGGTAACGTAGGTCAGCAGCAGGGCACAGACGCATCACAGCGCTGCGCCTCCGCTGACACATCCGCAGGTGGCACAGTACTGTCTGACAAAAAGCAGGCTGCAGTCGGGATTTTCCTTTCCTTATCCGGAGAAATTCTTAAAATCACGGATTACTTTTTGAAAAAAATAACGAAGTTACTGATTCCTTGACGCACGAAACTAACGAGTTACGTTATGCGTTACACGAAAAAAGTAATTAGAGTACTCTAACGCGTTACTTTGTAACGCGTTACTTTGTAACTTTGTTACTTTGTAACTTTGTTACTTTGTAACGCGTTACCCACAACACTGGTCAGGAGACAGGAGAGACACGTCAGGAGACAGGAGAGACACGTCAGGAGACAGGAGAGACACGTCAGGAGACAGGAGAGACACGTCAGGAGAGGAGAGACACGTCAGGAGAGGAGAGACACGTCAGGAGAGGAGAGACACGTCAGGAGAGGAGAGACACGTCAGGAGAGGAGAGACACGTCAGGAGAGGAGAGACACGTCAGGAGACACGTCAGGATGTTTTCTACCTGAGGATTATCGATGAAGAAGTGCACACATCGTGAGCTCAGGTTGAAATCGATCCAGAACTTCTCCAGTTTGTCGTCTTTTGGAGGAAACAGCTGCAGAAGAAGAAAATGAGCAGTGTAGTCATGACGATGACGATGAGCGTGCAGACGGCAGCTGTGAAGGTTTTACCTCAGTGGAGTCGAGGAAGGCTCGCAGACAGGAGAAGCTGTAGACCCTGAAGACAGAACACGGGGACATTGTCAGGGACAACGGTCCTCAGGTCCGTTTACATTCACACTTAATTAGGTTCATCACCTCCTCTGGTCGCCATGGGAACCGTTAACAATGTTCAGGAAATGACGACAGTCCTGGAGAGAGAGACAGGTCATAGAGAGAGACAGACAGGTCAGAGAGGCGGGTAGAAAAACAGACAAGTCTTGAGACAGTCGGTCACTCACCACCTCGAAGTCTCTCAGTGTGATGTCACAGAAGGCAGTGCTGATGTCACGACAGGAGAACCACTGATTGGCTCTGTGCTGTCGGTCCTTCCTGGTGGTCAGACGACACAGAGCCTCTGACAGGCTGGCCTGCAGACGGTAGTCTCAAACAGAAAGACACACAGATCAACATAAGACTTCGTGTTTACTTCCCACAAAGCATTTTGGGTATTCGTAGGTCCAAAACTCAGATCAGATCATTGAAGGAAGACTTCTGACAGCACTGAGGCTGTGATCACCTGTTCAGGTAAACACTCACCTCCACCTGTCAGAACGGCTGCTGCCATCTGGGATCTATCTCACACACAGAGAGAGAGAGACAGGTGGGGCGACAGGAAGAGAGAGAGAGAGAGAGACAGCTGAGAGCTCACTCTGAGTGTCTCACACACGCACACACACACACCAGCTGTATACAGTGTTTATTACAGTGCGTTTTACAATATTTGGATCTGGTTCTGGTTCTTCTGGATCAGTCTTCTCTGGTCACTGCTCAGAGAATCCAGGATGATGTTAAAGGTTCTGATCGCCTGAGACAAAAAAGGTTCTGGTTAGCATCTAGATACCAGAACACATCACACACAAGTCAAGAATAACACAGACAGCAGAGACAGTACCTCCAGTCTGAGTGGAAAGTAGATTTCTGATTCCAGCGCAAACCGAGCCACATAAAGAAGAACCACAGACAGCTGACTGACTGAGAGACAGACAGGTAGAGAGACAGACAAGTGAGCTCAGGAGCCAACATGTGACTCAAAATGAAAAAATTCTGACTAAAAATCAGAAACAAACCTGGGAGAGAAGCTTGACCCAGCAGCTGACGGACGGACAGAACTCAGTTTTATAAACCAATAATAAATGTGTAGAATGAACAAAACATTTTCATCAGGCCCGCCGTCCCATAACCCGGCCCGCCCCCGACGCCCCGGCCCGCCCTCCCATAACCCGGCCCGCCCCCGACACCCCAGCCCGTCCTCCGACGCCCCGGCCCGCCCTCCCATAACCCAGCCCGCCCCCCGACGCCCCGGCCCGCCCCCGACGCCCCGGCCCGCCCTCCCATAACCCGGCCCGCCCCCGACACCCCAGCCCGTCCTCCGACGCCCCGGCCCGCCCTCCCATAACCCAGCCCGCCCCCCGACGCCCCAGCCCGACCTCCCATAACCCGGCCCGCCCCCGAAGCCCCAGCCCGCCCTCTCATAACCCGGCCCGCCCCCGACACCCCAGCCCGTCCTCCGACGCCCCGGCCCGCCCGCCCATAACCCAGCCCGCCCCCCGACGCCCCGGCCCGCCCCCGACGCCCCGGCCCGCCCTCCCATAACCCGGCCCGCCCCCGACACCCCAGCCCGCCCCCCGACGCCCCAGCCCGACCTCCCATAACCCGGCCCGCCCCCGAAGCCCCAGCCCGCCCTCTCATAACCCGGCCCGCCCCCGACACCCCAGCCCGTCCCCCGACGCCCCGGCCTGCCCGCCCATAACCCAGCCCGCCCCCCGACGCCCCGGCCCGCCCTCCCATAACCCGGCCCGTCCCCCCATAACCCGGCCTACCCTCCGACGCCCCGGCCCACCCTCCCATAACCCGGTCCGTCCCCCGACGCCCCGGCCCGCCCTCCCATAACCCGGTCCGTCCCCCGACGCCCCGGCCCGCCCTCCCATAACCCGGCCCGCCCTCCGACGCCCCGGCCCGACCTCCCATGTTCCGGCCCGCCCCCCGACGCCCCGGCCCGCCCTCCGACGCCCCGGCCCGCCCTCCCATAACCCGGCCCGCCCTCCGACGCCCCGGCCCGCCCTCCCATAACCCGGCCCGCCCTCCGACGCCCCGGCCCGACCTCCCATGTTCCGGCCCGCCCCCCGACGCCCCGGCCCGCCCTCCGACGCCCCGGCCCGCCCTCCCATAACCCGGCCCGCCCTCCGACGCCCCGGCCCGACCTCCCATAACCCGGCCCGCCCCCCGACGCCCCGGCCCGCCCTCCCATAACCCGGCCCGCCCCCCGACGCCCCGGCCCACCCTCCGACGCCCCGGCCCGACCTCCCATAACCCGGCCCGCCCCCCGACGCCCCGGCCCGCCCTCCCATAACCCGGCCCGCCCCCCGACGCCCCGGCCCACCCTCCGACACCCAGGCCCGACCTCCCATGTCCCGGCCCGCCACCGGAAAGCTTCATTTCCCAGCATGCTCCTCACCACGAAGTAGTCGTAGAATGCCTCAGTGAGCCTGACTATGGGGGCGGAGATCTCCTGGAGGTCAGAGGTCATCAGGTCATGGACAGCTTCAAACCACAACAACACCTAAACAAACAATAACAGAAGACTGTAATCTGATTACACATTATTCTAACATTACTTGCAGATTACAGAGTACCCAACCTCATTACTGATTATTACTCTAAAGATTACAGATTAGCATCCGACCACTGGATCAACGGTATGGAGGGAAAAATGTTCTCAGATATTTTATAACCCCACAGCTGAGGAAGACACGGCCCGGACCTGAATGTGCTGGAGGCCGTGTGGACAGGTGGACGCGACCACACACATATTCTGGAGATGTGGAAAGATAAAACAGGGCTGGGATCCAACATGTGGAGGGTTAAAGGAGAGGGAGGGGACAGATAACGGACCAACACATTGCTGGTGGCCAGCAGCAAAACCACAACCAGAACCTGGTACTGATCTGACCCACCTACGAAGGAACAACAGCCGGGGGGGCAGCAGAGGAACTATCTGTCATGGACAGATTCACACATTGAGGCTCCAGGAGGGAAATTTGAGGCAAGGTGAGAAAAGTGCGTTGAATATAAAAGAAAACTGAACGACAGCACAAATGAAGAAGATTTTAATTAGAGCAGGAAGTTATATCATCAATGAGCCCATATGTCACTTTGATTTATTTATTTATTTATTGTTTATTTCTTTCTACGTGTCTTTTTTTTGCTTTTCTTTTTGACTATTAATTATTGATCTTTAATTTTACCTACTATAAATATTCATACATGCAAGAGATCATTAGTGTTACTGGACAACATATTGATTATATTTAAAGTTGTATTTATTCCACAGAACTTGAATGTAAAGTTTCCTATATGTGGTTTTGTGGTTCTGTATGTGGTTCTGATTACCCTGTACTGTAATTAATGACTTAATAATAACAAAAAGAATAATATTTATTGTATATAGCGCTTTTCAGGGAACACAAAGACATTTAATGAAAGTACTTAATTACTTTAGCAGTGAGTCCGAGTCCGACGAGCGTCTGCAGGTCGTCTCGGTGTTCTGACAGAATCTCTAAAGACTTCAACACAACCAGCAGTCTGCTGAGGCCATCAGGTCCACTCAGCTCCTGAGACAACAAACAAACAACAAACAGTAAACAACAACAACCAGCAGTCTGCTGAGGCCATCAGGTCCACTCAGCTCAACTGGTCCGCTTCCTGTTACCTTTGTAACCAGCTGGTTGAGTCTGGTGAGCGTGACGCTGGACAGTCCTTCATGACGGAGGACGTAAGCCAGATCAGACGAGTCCCCGCGGAGCAGGCAGTCCTCCACCCTCACCTCCATCTGACACACACAAACACACTGAAGACAAGATGGCTGCTGTTCCTTAATCTTTGCCTTTAGATACATAACAGTCCTCCCTCGCTTTGTTTGATTAATTCATGGCTGCTATTATTATTATTATTATTATTATTATTATTATTATTATTATTATTATTATTATTGTTATTATTATTATTATCATTAACACATGTTATTTACTAATCAGAGCCTGTAAGCAAAAGATGTTCACACGACTGTACTTGTGCTCTTCCTCCCTCCCTTCCTCCCTCCCTTCCTTCACTTCCTCCCTTCTGTCTTTTCTGTCAGACTTAACTTGTCTAGACAGCGACAGGGGTTTTATTTTGGTGGGTCATTTCCTGCAGACTGTCAGCAGGTGGCGCTGCCGGCCGCACTGTGTGACACAGGGGTGGACAAATTAAGAGAAACCCCTGCAGAGTCCGACAGGAAGCACAAACATGTTTTAAACTTTAATCTGATCGATTGATCAGTGAGCTGACCGATCAATAGTTGTATTAGATTGTGTCGCTCAAACATTTAGACTGCTGCTCAGATTAAAGTTACACCGATTGATCAACCAACCAACCAACTAATCGATCATTCAATCAATCAATCAATCAATCAATCACTGACCAGTCTCATCCACTGACCTCCGCTCTAACAGCTGACTCAGAGTCAATCAAACAGGAAATCGATCAGTTCAGGTCTCAGTGAGAGCAATAATCAATATGTTCACTCACCATGCTATCTCTTCTCTCAGCGTGTCAGGAGCGCGCACAGCGCGTGCACAGCTGCTGCTAATTATCTCATCAGAGCGCCCAGGGTCCGCGCATGCGCACAGAGAGAAAATAGTCCTTGCAGCTGCTGCGGAGGGATATGAGCTTCAATTCAACCAGAAGTTATTAATAATTATTATGATAAACGTGAAACATCCCGACAGGAAATAGATTATAAATTTAAAAAATTCAGATTTCAGTTATCACATAATGAGCAGCTGTGGACAAATAAATAGAAACGGTCAAATATTCATGTTTGATTTATGAGTATTAGTTTAAATTAGTGACTGTGATGTGGACTAAAATCTGAATCTCCGATGTTTTCACACCAAACTCGATTCATGATTTTAATCATTTTTTTCCTTCTTAAAAACAAACTACAAATGACAAAGAAATTCTTAAAAGCATTGATTTTATTTGAGTGATTTAATTGTAAACACATTACCGTGAGTGTAAACAGCAGCTTCAAACTCACCTGAAATAATAAATACAATTCACCCTTTTGAACAGAATGTGTCCCTTTGTGATAAAATGCTTCTGTAAACATAAATGAAACATGTCAGATTGCTTGCCATTATAAAAACAGATCAGTTTCCATATTGGTATTGATAAAGTGTGAACATAACTTTCATTAAATACTTTATTTTACAACAGGTGCCTTTTGTTTACAAACAGTTTGTTGCGTCCCTGCAGATGTGTAAACATCAGTAAACATCTGCATGCCGCACAGTTGTAGATGTTCTGCTTCCTCTGGTTCGACGGTCCAAAGTGTTCAGCGTGTGGACGAACCTGCGGCTCCTCCTCCGTATATATGGCAGCATGTCTTCAATGATGTGCAGCTGACTGCGTCTGTAACAGCTGTCCGCCGGGTCGCTTCTCCTCAGACGGGACACAATGATTCCGTGATTCTGTCGGTGCTTTATAGCGGCTGTTTGTGGGCTGCAGGTCTGTTCGTCTCCTAGTGAACAACAAGTGTCCCGCTGTGATACACGAGTCTGTTTGAGAGGCTGAAATAAATGTGTCGGTCACAACAAGCCTTCAAACAAACTCTGCTTCGGACCGTGGCTTGTTCGAGGTCCGACGCTACAGAACCGAACTCCTGACGACACAGAACCTTTTTAGGAACAAACTCTTGGCCCGCTGCATGTTGCTGTGTTTGTTTCTCTGTGGAGAGTCAATGCGGGGGGCGGAGCTTACTGTGAACTACGGGAGCAAGTTGAAGACAAAATCGATTTTATTTGTTTTAAATCGTTCTAAACCACAAACTCGAATTAATCGATTTTACCGATTCATCGGCCGGCCCTAATTTATTACAACTGAACTGCAGCTGAATCATAAAGTCATGAATATTTAAACTATGTTTTCATTGAAGAACATTAAAGAGGCTGAAGTGTCCTTCAAATTAAAGGTCGATGTTTGGATTAAAGACATTAACACTCTGATGAGTCAACAGAATAAAAGTTTTTAAAATGATTCAATATTATTGTAAATCTGTGATGTCAGTAGATAATGTTGATTATATGATCAGTGACGATCAGCTGGTTCACATATATTGATATATATCAGTAGATATGAGCCTCATGACAACTCCTGATTATTGATTATCTTTACATCACTCAATCACTCTTCATTACATCATTATTAATGAAGACAGACAGGTGAACAGGCTGACAGGTAGAAACTGACTCCTCTCGTCCTCTAATTGATGACTAATGAGTTTGTTTGTTTTAGGAGAAACACTGAAGTGTTTACACAACACACACAACACACACACACACAACACACACACACGAACCCGCAATGTGCGTGTTCGTGTGTGTGTGTGTTTCTGAATCAGCTGAACACACTCCTGTTATTCAGACCAAACTCTGTTCATTTTTCTGACTATTTAAAGACAAAAACGATTCCAGAAATACCACACACACACACACACACACACACACACACACACACACACACACACACACACACACATCTAATACTATATATTAATAAACAAAAGAATCATTTTAATCAAAGTTTTTGTTCCGTGAAGTGACGTCATCGGGAGACGCTGAGCCCACAGACGGATCAATGATCGTATCAATAATCATATTCAGTGATAAATAAGAACCTGTTTTGGCCCCGCCCCCTCCCCGGTGAGCTCGCGCCTGTCTCTCACCTGTGCCTCACTCGTACCTGAGACTCACCGGAGCTGCACGCGCTGTCCGGAGCAGCCGCGCGGACTTTTTAGTTTTCATTTTTTAAACTTGACTAAATAAAGTTCAAACTTTAAACTTTAGTTCTCTGTGAGTTCGGACTTTTTTGTTACGGACTGATATGACGTCAGTACTGTCAGTGTGAACCTGGATCAGAACCATCAGAAGGACCAGGACAGGCACCAGGACCGGGAGCAAAAGGATGTCTCGGGCGGAGGAGCGCGAAGAGGCGGACTGTGTGTGCTCGGTCGGGATGAAGTTCACGTGGGACATCAACGACCCCAAACTGCCACAGGTAACTGATCAATGACTGATCGATACGGAAACGTATCAATGAGACTGAGTTCTGACAGAATCCATCATTTTATTAAAGTCAGTGAAAATCAACAAAGTTCTGACTCAGATCATCAGATTCTTCTTTCATCCTATCGATCAGCGTGTTCCGCCCACAGAACGGATTCATGGTCAATTTTAAAGATCGAGACACGTTACAGAACCGAACATATGCAGAACAACGCGACGTACAACATAAACCCAGTTTCTTAAATACACCAGAAAACGCAGCGGGTTCGGCTGGAGGCTGCAGCCGACGGCTCGGGCTTCATGAGCCGAGGACCAGGTTCCGTAAAACCAGGATCAGCGGCCACAGACGGCAAATCCACATCTGAGATTCTCTTGAATAGGCAAAAAATTGAACAGAGTTTGGTTTGAAAAAATGAGTGAAAAATGTCTCTGCAAAGTGAGAAAGGTTAGCAACATGATGGTGTTAATAATAACAATAACATAATAACAGTAGCACATTATTATTATTATTATTATTATTATTATTATTATTATTATTATTATTATTATTATTATTAATAATAATAATAATAATAATAATAATGCTGTTGTTATAACACAGAGTCTGGCTGGTTGGAGGCTGCAGTCCGTCCTGTTTCTCAGGAAAGGCTGATTTATTGAAACACATTTTATAATCGAGTGATTTCAGTTAAAAAGTAAATAAATGTAAATGAAATGTTGTGTGAAACATTTAAAGAGCAGACGTGAAGATTATAGACTGAGTGATAACATCCGTCTGCTGTCAGGAGGAGTTCTGCTGGACGGGTCGGGATTCTTTCAATATTTGATATTTTATTGGTTATTTTAGGAGACAGGAAATCAAAAATACTAAATATGAAATTAATGTAAGAAATACAAGTTAACAGTTAATCTATAAATCCAATGTGACACATTGTGATTTTCTTAAATATTTTAAAAATTGTGCAGAGTTTGGCTGGAGGCTGGTTAACATGACATGAAGATGAGTTTATCAACAGGCTGACTGTTTCGTCTGATATTATACTGAAAACAATATTCAGGTTTGATTATTAATCATCTTTATGAATAAAGTTTATCATTATTATTATTATTATTATTATTATGATAATTTATTACACCTTCTGCTCATTAAGTTCATTAAAACATCATCTGTTAGAGTTTCTCTAAAAATGTTGACAGGTGAAACAGCTGCTGTTTGATTTATGATCTGCTGACGAGGATCAATGACACAATCGACTGGTGAATAGAAAGTCTGAATGATTTCACACGTTCGAACATTTAACTGACGAAACACAAAATTCTCTTTTCTTCCTTAAAAAATAAACTCCACTTTTTATGAAACTTTCGGTACCTCCTCATCAGAACATAGAACATCATATCTATAATATAATTTATAATATATATGTATGTGTGTGTATATATACTGTATATATATATATATATATATATATATATATATATATATATATATATACATATATATATATATTTATACACATATATATACACATATATTATATATATAACATAATGTTTTATAAAAGCTGTGTCACTTCTCATGTTTCTGTTCGACCTGCAGACAATAAATGATTCAGTTTCCTTTTACTGGAAAAATCCACATGTGATTCATTCATTTAACTGTTAACTTGTATTTCTTACATTAATTTTATATTTAGTATTTTTGATGTCATGTTTTTAAAATCCTGGATAATAATAGTGATAAACTTTATTCATAAAGATGATTAATAATCAAACCTGAATATTGTTTTCAGTATAAAATCAGACGAAACAGTCAGCCTGTTGATAAACTCATCTTCATGTCATGTTAACCAGCCTCCAGCCAAACTCTGCACAATTTATTAAACATTTAAGAAAATCACAATGTGTCACATTGGATTTATAGATTAACTGTTAACTTGTATTTCTTACATTAATTTCATATTTAGTATTTTTGATTTTCTGTCTCCTAAAATAACCAATAAAATATCAAATATTGAAAGAATCCCGACCCGTCCAGCAGAACTCCTCCTGACAGCAGACGGATGTTATCACTCAGTCAATTATCTTCACGTCTGCTCTTTAAATGTTTCACACAACATTTCATTTACATTTATTTACTTTTTAACTGAAATCACTCGATTATAAAATGTGTTTCAATAAATCAGCCTTTCCCGAGAAACAGGACGGACTGCAGCCTCCAACCAGCCAGACTCTGTGTTATAACAACAACAATATTATTATTATTATTATTAATAATAATAATAATAATAATAATAGTAATAATATTAATAATAACAATAACAATTTTATTACTAATAATAGTATTATGATGTTATTATCATTCAGACCATCATGCTGTCTGTAAACTCCTCTTCACGTTGCTGAACTTCTGACTTTCCAGAGACATGTTTCACCGCAGCCTCAAACCAAACTCTGTTCCATTTTTAGCCTATTTAAAAAGAGCAGTTTTGTTTCCCTGTGCAGGGTCAGAGTTCCGTCTTGTTGTTGTTTGAGTGTGTCTGGTGAATGTGACATGAACGCACGTGTCCTTTGATTCAACATGTGTAACAATGAAACACTTTCCATAAAGTCATCATCTAAAACAGACAAACACATTAGAATAAACACCACCAGCAGGTTGCGTATAACAACTGACAGAGTTAAAAGCTGTGATCATTATTAAAGATAATAAGAACACAGAGTGATCCGGGCTGTCGGTCTGAACCAGAACAGATTCATGACAATGAGCTCGATGTTTTTGGTGAGAAACAATCGACAGTCTGGTCACACAGATGTCAGCACGTTCGACACAGTGACTTCACTTTTCATCTATTATCAACAAAAACAAACTAAAACATTTCATAAAGACGAGTAATGAAACCGAACACTGATCAGGAACGTGTCCTCCATTTAGTCATCTCACTAACAGACACGAAGTGATTTATGTTTAATGTTCAGCTGATAAATGTTTGAAAGAGAAGAGTGACATCACTCCAAACCAAACTCCAGTCAGTAAATCTCTACTTCTGAATATAATCCTATCAGATGATGTTTAACTGTGTTTCCTCTCATGTTTCGGGACATTTGACGGGTTGGAAGTTTCTCTAAACACTCAGAAAACTGTTCAGTTTGGTCCATCGTCGCTCAGCTGGAGACTCAGTTTGTTTTAGTCAGAGCAGGATTTTACAAACGCGATTAGAGATGTAGAAACATACTGACAGGAAACACAAGTCAACAGGTGACTAAAGGGGTCAAATGTAACATTTAGTGATTTCTTAAAATACTGATAAATTGTACAGAGTTTGGTTGGAGTCTCCATCTTTTCTCAGGTGGAGTTAAATTCAGATGATGACAAATAAAATGTGTTGATTATTTTTAGAGAAACTCAAACAGATGATGTTTTAATTAACTTAATGAGCAGAAGGTCCAATAAATAATCCTAATAATAATAATAATGATAAACTTTATTCATAAAGATGATTAATAATCAAACCTGAATATTGTTTTCAGTATAAAATCAGACGAAACAGTCAGCCTGTTGATAAACTCATCTTCATGTCATGTTAACCAGCCTCCAGCCAAACTCTGCACAATTTATTAAACATTTAAGAAAATCACAATGTGTCACATTGGATTTATAGATTAACTGTTAACTTGTATTTCTTACATTAATTTCATATTTAGTATTTTTGATTTTCTGTCTCCTAAAATAACCAATAAAATATCAAATATTGAAAGAATCCCGACCCGTCCAGCAGAACTCCTCCTGACAGCAGACGGATGTTATCACTCAGTCTATTATCTTCATGTCTGCTCTTTAAATGTTTCACACAACATTTCATTTACATTTATTTACTTTTTAACTGAAATCACTCGATTATAAAATGTGTTTCAGTAAATCAGCCTTTCTAACCAGTTTGGTTGGAGGCTGCAGTCCGTCCTGTTTCTCGGGTGGAGTTTCTGTCTTGTGTGTTTCTAAATTCAGATTATTACATTTTTATTGCAATAAAATGTTTTTAGTATTTTTTAAAAACTCAAGAGACTTCAGTTCTGATCAAAGCGTGTCAGTGATTATAAACTGTGACGAGTTCAGATCAGTAAATATTCAAGTGTTAATATCAAATCTGTGGCTTTTTTTATAAAACTGTCCTAACAGCAGCTTTACTCCTATTTTAACGTTTATTGTTTCTGAAGGTTCTCTGAAGGTTGTCTGTGTGTGTGTCTGTGTGTGTGTGTGTGTGTGTGTGTGTGTGTGTGTGTGTGTGTGTGTGTGTGTGTGTGTGTGAGCGTGTGTGTGTGAGCGTGTGAGCGTGTGTGTGTGTGCGTGTGAAGCTGCTGACATGCAACTTTCTGTTGATGCTCAAACAGTAAAAACTGGTTTTGATATTTTGGTTTCTCAGGTGGAACAGCTGATCCAGTCAGCTCTCACACTGATCAATATCTGTGATCACACATATACACACACACACATCTGATGTGTCGTCGTCAGTAAAGAGAAGCAGTTAAATCAGTCAACATGTTATTGATCTGTTAGTGATCTGATAGTAATCTGACAGGCGGTATCGCTGCAGGACACATTAACACAGTTAATGAAGCTTCATCTGTAAAAAGCTCTGGATCAGTAAGTGGACATTGAGTTACTGTGTTAACTCAGCGGGATGAAAGCTTCATCACATGTGACGCAATAATAATGTTAATAATAATGCCTGCCTGTCTGCCTGTCTGCCTGTCTGCAGGACACAAAGCAGTTCGACCCGTTCCAGGAGTGGACAGACGGTTACGTGCGGTTCATCTACAGCGGTGAGTCTCAGTCTGCTCGCCACAGTTAAAGGGGGAGGGGTTCAAATCTGTCAGGTGCATTACAACACATCTTCTCCAACAAGAACCAGGACATACCTGGACGTGACGCACTGAACAGAGGGGGAGGGGCTAAAGGTACAGGTATAGAGGATGTGTTGGGATTGGGCCTGAATCTCAGAAAGTCTTCTGATGAAAGATTCAGCTAACTGTTGGTTAGCTTATTGTTCCCCAACTGAAGAACAGAATGCTAACAGTGAACACATCATTTACACCTTCAGCTTCTTTCATTATTCAAACGCTCACAGGTCCCATCAGCTGAACTCATCATCAACAGTTTGAGCAATGACTTTCTGCTCTGTAGCCACTGTAAACTGTCTCTAACTACCCATCTAAAGCTAACAGCAACTGCTGTTTGTTTGTAGCTGAAGATAAGAACGCTCAGCGACATCTCTCCGGCTGGGCCATGAGAAACACCAACAACCACAACTGTCAGATCCTGAAGAAGTCGTGTCTCGGCGTGGTGGTCTGTTCTCGAGGCTGCACGCTGCCCGACGGCTCCAGACTGCAGCTCCGCCCCGCAATCTGTGACAAGGCCCGGCAGAAACAGCAGAGTAAGAAGAACCAGAACCAGTTAATGTTCAACTGTGTCTGAGAACCCGAACCAGAGCCAGCTAATGTTCTAACTGTGTTCACTCTGTATGTTCAGAGAAGCTGTGTCCAAGCTGTAACGCCTCTCTGGAGCTGCTGCCGTGTCGAGGTCACAGCGGTTACCCCGTCACCAACTTTTGGAGAGTCGATGGGAAGGCCATTTTCTTCCAGGTCACCAGCTTCACCCTTAACACATGCTAAAATGCTGAACATGCTCACTGGTGACACAATGCTAAATATTTGCCAATTTAAACAATCTGAAATTCTCAGCTGATCCTGAACAGCAGCTGTTTATCTAACTACGTTTGAACCAGATGTTGCCAGAATTAAAGTCCAGTCCAGTTACTTAAACAGTCTGAACAGGTCTTAACTAGATCCCAGAAGCCTAGATCCAAACCATATCCGGGCACATGGGTTTAATCCAAATTCTGACAATGTGAGATCCTGGATGTCTGAATCCGTTAAAACCAGATCCTGGAGGGCAGTCTAAACTCTAAATATCCTAAAGTCTGAATCGCTTTGAACAAACTCCTGTGAGACTGAACAGGACTCAACCAAATCCTATGTGTACGAAAGGAAAAACCTAAATCTAGAACTGGACATCCAGGCGGGTTTGAACCAGATCCTGGAAGGCAAACCAGGCTGATACTGAGGGTCTGACTGTTGCTGTTTTTGGTTCTGTCAGGCTAAAGGAGTCCACGATCATCCCAGACCAGAGTCCAAGTCTGAGACTGAAGCCAGAAGAAGTTCAGTGAAGAGACGAGTCAGCTCGCCGCCGTTCACACCAAAAAGACGACTTATCGAAACACAGGTAACAGAAACAAACATCAACAGCTGTACATTAATTGTTGTTGTTGTTGTTGTTTTTGTTCTTTATTTATTTGTGTATTTTCTGTTTCAGGCTCTGGGCCCTGCTCTCCTCTCCTGCGTTGACCCATCAGACAGAATCTCCTTCATCGAGCCGAACTACCCGCAGCATTACCCAGCATTTCAGAGTCCAGAGCCCTACTACAACCCCCACAATGCACTGGGAGATGCCCCATCCACACTTCAGAAACCAGCAAATCCCAGACTTTACATGGGCCGACCTGGCTATGAGTTCCAGGGTTACCTGACCTCGCCTTCGTATCCTATGACCTCTGACCTCTGTGACCCCAGGTCAGCCTCACACTCACTCTCACTCAGGGCCAAGCAGTGTAAACAGATCTGAACCCGATTCTGAACTGGTTTAGAACCTAAAGAGCCTAAAGAGCTTCAGAGCACGTATCATAGATTCTACACAGGTTTAAATCCAGAACAGCTTTAATCCAGATCCATAATATCTTAATCTAGATCCAGAATAGTTTTAAACCAAATCGAGACCAGTTTAATCCAGATCCTGGTGGTGCAAACAAATCTGAATGGGTTTCAGTTTTTGGTGATCTAAACAGTTCTAATCTAGATCCTGGTTTGTTTCCAGGGTGGCCCCTGTCCTGGGTTCCTCGTCCTCCTCCTCTTCGTCGTCAGCTCCTCTCTCTTCCTCCTCCTTTGACCCTCAGACGAAGCCTCCTGCAGGCTGGAAGGACCTGTTGAAGAGCTCCACTCCCTACAGTGACAACCACCACTACTACAGCACAGAGTACCCCTGCCGTTACCCCAGCAACGCCCCTGGGTCACCCGCAGCACTGCAGACCATCATCACCACGACAACCAAGGTGAGTAGAGGTCATCAGGGGGTTCTACTGCAGACCTCAGACCTGTGAACCAATCAGAAGAGAGTAGTGTCTAAGGAGTGAGCATGCCTCTTCCTGTCAGGTACCCAGGAAAGAGGTGGAGCCAAAATGTGAGCACAGAAACACCTGGGGCCCTACTCTCCTCTCATTGGCTGTCAGACCCTGGCTCCTGAGTGGTCTCTAAACTTTACCTGTCTCATTGATCCCAGTATTGATCCTCCTCTTCAGGTCTCCTACCAGCCCTGTCCAAAGCCTTCTGCATCGCTCCCGTCCTACCAGCCCTGTCCTAAACCTGCTGCTGGCCTCCCATCCTACCAGCCCTGCGCTCCCCCGAAGCCTCCGGGCCTCCCTGGCTGCTCTTCGCTGATGGACGACGCCTCCTCCTCCTCGTACTCCACTGAGGTGAAGGTGATGGAGGAGTCAGGTGGAGTCATCAAGTCTCTGTCCTTCCAGCCCGAACCCCTGCAGACCAAAACAGAGCGAGCTGACGGCTACGATTACCGCTACGCCTACCCCAACACGTACCGCTACGATGACTACTGAGGCAGCACCACCCACACCACGATAACCATGACTACTGTCACCATGACTACCACCTACCCCAACACATACCGCTACGACGACTACTGAGGCTGCACCACCCACACCACCATAACCATGACTACTGTCACCATGACTACCACCTACCCCAACACAAACCGCTACGACGACTACTGAGGCAGCACCACCCACACCACCATAACCATGACTACTGTCACCATGACTACCACCTACCCCAACACGTACCGCTACGATGACTACTGAGGCCGCACCACCTACACCACTATAACCATGACTACTGTCACCATGACTACCACCTACCCCAACACCGCTGACACAGCTGCTGCAACAGAGACTTTGACAAACTTTCATAAACTCTTCAGTAGATGAACTGAACGACTGCTGCAACTGGACATTCAGGATCTGAGAGGATGTGGCTCATCAGGACTAAACATTTAAAGACATTCATGGAGAACTTCCACGCTCCCACAGGAAGACCTTTTTCCATCCAGCTCCAGTTTTTCTCCGGCGCCTCCTTCAGGACAGAAAGTGAAAACTTTGTTCACAGATTGGAATTATCTCATCATCACCGTGGTGCTGATGGACAGTGAGGTGATGTTTAATTTCCAGAAGCATCTCCAGCTACTTCAGTTATTCAGCAGAATGCTGCAACTCTGTTCTGTGGACTACGACACTTCACCTGACTTTATATCATCAGGAGGAGGAGAGGATGACTGAGTTTTACTTTCTTTGTGAACTGTTCCTTTAAATGTTTTGGCCTGCTGACACAGTACAGATGATCGTATTCGGGCTCAGCGGTGACAGAGGTGTCACACAGGTGTCATACAGGTGTCACGCAGGTGTGGAGCATGAGTCCTCAGAAAGCTTCAACTCCAAGTGACGTGGAGTCAAATTCAGGACTCATTATTTTGGGATTACGTTGAACCACAAATTACCTCAGAAGAAGCAGGTGTTTGTGTCTAATGTTTTATGTGAATATACTTTAATAAGAAGCCTCCCTGATTTCTGATCTGATCAATTAAAAAGATGAAATAATAGATCTCCTGGTGTTTAAATGCTTCCTTCAGAGAGCACATGGACCGTGTGCTTCTGTCGTTTGGGTTATTTATTGAGTCAGTGAAGCTGTTGGACTGACTGACAGTGTGAAACTGTGTGTTGATGAATGAAAGAACAAATGAACTGAATCAAACAGTTGTTGACTGAACAGATCTGTGAAATGAAAACATGTCAAAACGCTTCTGCCTGAACTGAAGAGTCACATTAAACAAACTGCTGTACAGACTACTGCCGACTCTCTCACTCAGTGTGACACGTGTTTGTCTAATGTTGATCTTTTGTGTTAAACTTTATTCAGTGTGTGAGTAAATTTGATGACTGAGGATTGAAAGTCACAGAACTTTTGTTCCAGGCTCAGAATCAAACTCTCAGGTCCAGACAGTGAAACAGTCAGTACCGGGTTACTGTGACACTGAGGACATGATGTCACGTTTACAGGTTTACATGCAGCCAAACTAAACATTCTCAGTTATAGCGATTAAATGTGACTTGTTGAAATATAAATGTGTCACATCAACAATTCTACAAAAGAAATCATCTGTTCACGTACTGTCTGTCCTCCTGTCTGCCCTCCTGTCTGCCCTCCTGTCTGTCCTCCTGTCTGCCCTCCTGTCTGTCCCCCTCTCTGCCCTCCTGTCTGCCCTCCTGTCTGCCCTCCTGTCTGCCCTCCTGTCTGTCCTCCTGTCTGCCCTCCTGTCTGTCCTCCTGTCTGCCCTCCTGTCTGTCCCCCTCTCTGCCCTCCTGTCTGCCCTCCTGTCTGTCCTCCTGTCTGCCCTCCTGTCTGTCCCCCTCTCTATTCTCCTGTCTGTCCCCCTCTCTGCCCTCCTGTCTGCCCTCCTGTCTGCCCTCCTGTCTGTCCTCCTGTCTGCCCTCCTGTCTGTCCCCCTCTCTGCCCTCCTGTCTGCCCTCCTGTCTGTCCTCCTGTCTGTCCTCCTGTCTGTCCTCCTGTCTGTCCTCCTGTCCGTCCTCCTGTCTGTCCCCCTCTCTATTCTCCTGTCTGTCCTCCTGTCTGCCCTCCTGTCTGTCCCCTCTCTATTCTCCTGTCTGTCCTCCTGTCTGCCCTCCTGTCTGTCCCCTCTCTATTCTCCTGTCTGCCCTCCTGTCTGTCCTCCTGTCTGCCCTCCTGTCTGTCCCCTCTCTATTCTCCTGTCTGTCCCCCTCTCTGCCCTCCTGTCTGCCCTCCTGTCTGTCCTCCTGTCTGCCCTCCTGTCTGTCCCCCTCTCTATTCTCCTGTCTGTCCTCCTGTCTGCCCTCCTGTCCGTCCTCCTGTCTGCCCTCCTGTCCGTCCTCCTGTCTGCCCTCCTGTCTGTCCTCCTGTCTGCCCTCCTGTCTGTCCCCCTCTCTATTCTCCTGTCTGCCCTCCTGTCTGTCCTCCTGTCTGCCCTCCTGTCTGTCCTCCTGTCTGCCCTCCTCTCTATTCTCCTGTCTGTCCCCCTCTCTATTCTCCTGTCTGTCCTCCTGTCTGCCCTCCTGTCTGTCCCCCTCTCTATTCTCCTGTCTGTCCTCCTGTCTGCCCTCCTGTCCGTCCTCCTGTCTGTCCTCCTCTCTATTCTCCTGTCCGTCCTCCTGTCTGTCCTCCTGTCTGTCCTCCTCTCTATTCTCCTGTCTGTCCTCCTGTCTGCCCTCCTGTCCGTCCTCCTGTCTGTCCTCCTGTCTGTCCTTCTCTCTATTCTCCTGTCTGTCCTCCTGTCTGCCCTCCTGTCTGTCCTCCTGTCTGTCCTCCTGTTTGTCCCTGGCAGAGAGCCAGGCAGCTCCTGCTGTTGACTGGAGGTGGTTAAACTTTAAACTCTTTCTGCTGATCATATTAACTAATGTTAATTAATTAGCCAGCAACCTGCTACTGCTAATCAATTGCAGATTTGAGACTGCATGTTGGTGTTCAGGCCTCCAGCAGGCTTTTGATCACATCTTGTTATTGATGTGGTCCAGAGTGTCTGTGTCAGACGTCCTGCAGGAGGAACATAAGAACCAGACTAAGAAGTTTTCATGTCTTCAACAAATGTCTTCTGGATATAACGGTGTGCAGACCCCCCACAGGTGCCCCCCGTCCCCTCCTGGGTCCAGAGCCTCAGAGTGAGAACCTGCAGCAGAGGATCAAAGCGCTGGTGTTTGGATGGCGACTGGTTTCAGTGTGTGTGAGTAATAAATGTTGTTTTGACATGAACGCGTCAGGACAGGAGTCAGTGTGCTGTCCTCAGACTGAACCTCTGAAACCCTCCGACTGACTGTCACTACCTTCCATTACACTCACGCCTTCCTTTGCCCTTTACCTCGCCTCACTCGTTACCTGCCTTCAGTTTACATTAACATACACACACACACACCCACACACACACACACACACAGGAAGAAACAGAATAAAACACACAACTCACTGACAAGTGTTTAAAATGGTTTGTTCCAGACAGGTGAGAGCACCAGGTGAGTCTGTAGGTGTGGGTTCAGGCACAGGTGAGTTTAAGTGCTGGATTAGATTGCAGGTTTCCAGGTGAGTGTTCAGAGTGCTTCAGCTGAGCTAATGTTAGCATGCTAACAAACTAAACCAAGATGGATAACAATGTAAACATCATACCTGCTCAACTTCAACATGTTAGCATTGCCACTGTGAGTTGCTTTAGCTGCTGTGAGTATCAGACCAGAAGGGAAACGTGTGAGCTTGACTGTCCGACTTGTTTCAGGTCCTTTTCATGAAGGAGCTTCTCTCCTCCTGATTGGCTGACACTCACATGCGGATCAGACTTGCGGGTAGAAGATGTCTTCATGCTGCAGCGGCTCTCAGCTTGTCAGCCAACACCTCATCTGTCGCTCACCTGTAAACCAGGTACAGATAATCCTGAGCTGTGTAATTCTATCACCTCATCCTGTCGTCTTATCTCCTCATCTTCTTTTTCTTCGTCTCTGCTGATCTACATCATCGCCTTTTCACACGCAAATCATTTCATCCCTCTGCCTCTTCTTCTTCTTCTTTTTCTTCTTCTTCTTCGCTAAATAAATCATCCCGTCTGCTGACATGAGATACCTTTCCAAACAACGACACATCCACCCCCCATCTGCCCCTCCATCCATCCATCCCCTCACTCTGATGTGGCTCCGCACTAATGGATGTTTTCAATTTGATGCTACATGGTTGTGATTTACAACAGAGACACAGACAGACAGAGACAGAGAGACAGACAGGAAGGCAGACAGAGAGACAGATCAACAGACAGACAGACAGAGAAAAGGACCAACAATAAAGTTAAGACATAATTATGAGCTGAGAGGTGAGTGCAGGTAGAAACAGCAGGAAGTGGTAGCAGTTTGTCAGCAGGGATGAATGTCTCCTCCTGACTGAGTGAAACGTGAATACCGGAAGATCAAACACATTCTAAGCTTAACCTCAGCCTGGTGTAAAGAGACGCACAACTCAGCTCAGTGTCATTATAGTTTCTTACCCACATGCAGCTACACAGGCAGCTTCACAGCACACCTACACTCTGATTTAATGATTACATAATGATCACAGAGTGCTGTAATGTCACTGCAACAAATAGCATCAAAATCAAAAGTTGTAGTTATAAACTCGACAAGATGGAGGAAACGCTGTGAGGAAACAATCAAAACTTTTATCTTCTGAAATAAATATTATTAGTCAGCTCTGATGGAGCTCAGGATTTATCAGGAGGACAGCTGCTTTACTCCAAATTATTTTACTGTATGAACCTGCTGCGTAAATATCGATACATCAGGTGCAGGCACACCTACCCTCAAAGGGAAGGGGAGACAACGCTCTGACTGGTGTAATTTACTTTGCATCCACGTCCACGACTAATCAAGAGTCTAAATACAACTCTTTATTATGTTGTTTCTCACTTTGGGTCCAGGTTGTCTCTGTTAACTCCCAAAATGGAGTTGGACATGCCTTAAACACACCTGCACTGTGGACTGTAGACCACGAGCTACGCAACCATTAAATAGAGCTTGATTCAGTGCGATATCACTTCCTGATGACATCATTATCTCTGATGTGCATCCACCTGTGTTGTAAAAAGCATTTTTTTTTTTTTTTTTTATTAAACCTTTATTTAACCAGATAAAAAGACCCATTGAGATCAAGACCTCTTTCACAAGGGTGACCTGGCCAAGAAAGGCAGCAGCACACACAAATAACAGGACTGAGTAGATGAGACAGAGACAAAGTAAGCAAAAAAAAACAAAAAAAAAACACAGACATTGAGATATAAAATATAAAATTAAAAATTAAAACACAGGCACTGTTTAAAGGATTTCTGTTTTTGGTTTCTTAAAATAGAGCAGAAGACTTCTAGCGAGACAAGTTTTTTCATTTTCAGTTCTGCTTGGAGGGCATTCCAAGCAGTAGGGGCAGAGAAACTGAAAGCTTTTTTTCCCATTTCAGTTCGTACCCGAGGAATAGTCAGATACAGATTTAACAGTCATACTCGAGTAAAAAATGATACATACATACATAATGATATATGTATATGTATGTAAGACGGAGTTGACGGATAAAGTGGCAGAAAATGGAAATACCCCAAGTTACCCTGGAGCGTGTTTAAGTGCAGTACTTGTACAGTAAATGTAAAGTCAAAGTACTTAGCTACATTCCATCACCATCATCCAAAATTAACATCCATGGATGAAAAAGCACATCTTCATGTTTTTAAGTTTTCTTCAGTATCAAGGTAATCTATTACCTCACGAGTACCCTGCAGACAGGAGCTGCCGACAGCTCATTCAGCACTTTGTTTGGAGAACATGTGACTACATGCACTAAAAATAAAAATAGGTTAAGTTTTCACTCTGCAAACTCACTGACTCCATGGAAACATTATGTTTCCTGTCAACATCCCTCCAAGCATTATGGGAACTGTAGTTCCAAAACTCAGAGCACATTATCTACTGAACAGAAGGATGGTAATAACTGTAAGTGTTTCTCTCCAAATTCTGTGAACAAGCAGACAAGACACAATCTGAACCTGTGACAGTGGAGGTGGAGGTTGGGTGGAGGTTTGGTGGAGGTTGGGTGGAGGTTGGGTGGAGGTCGAGATGCAGTGTTGTCTCACAGGTTAACATCAGACTGCAAGTTGAGTGATCTCAAAAGTTCCAGTGAAGTGAGCTGATTTCACTTTGAGCAAACCGTCTGCTGACACAAAGAGAAGGGCAGAAGATAGATAGATGATGGAGGGTGGAGGGTGGAGGGTGGAGGGAGGAGGCGGGGCCCCTATAAACAAAAAGCTGCTGCAGAAAGAAATGAAAATCATATCAGCTTCAAAGACAAAAAATCAAACTGTGGAAACAAAGATGAAACTAAACGGCACTAATGCACCGAACGTAACATCACAGTGTGTTGTGATGTGTGTGTCTGTGTGTGTCTGTGTGTGTCTGTGTGTCATCTTGTGTGTTGGTGTGTTTGGTGCCGTGAGAAGTGTTATCAGCGCCGGCCGACTCACAGAAATGTACTGTGTTGTTAAAGAGGCATGACAGTGCCGGTCTGATGTGTATCAGCTGCCTCATCATGTTTACAGCTGCCTGGAACATCAGCAGATTTTTATGAGTCAAACTCTGATAAAAAAAGTTCAGCACCTGGAGCGTCTTTGAGGATCAGTCTTCCTCACAGAGATGTGTTTCCTTCTCAAACAGGACATTCAGTCGAGATGTTGAGAAGAAACTCGTCAGATGTTTGTTAGCTGAAAAAACTACATTTAAAAATCTGTAATTTTACCAGCTCTGCTTTCTACAGTTTACTGCTGCTGGTGCTGCAGCTCATGTTGCTGATGTTGACTCTGTTGCTCATGTTGACTCTGTTGACTCTGTTGCTCATGTTGCTCATGTTGACTCTGTTGCTCATGTTGCTCATGTTGACTCTGTTGCTCATGTTGACTCTGTTGACTCTGTTGCTCATGTTGCTCATGTTGACTCTGTTGCTCATGTTGCTCATGTTGACTCTGTTGCTCATGTTGCTCATGTTGCTCATGTTGACTCTGTTGCTCATGTTGCTCATGTTGCTCATGTTGACTCTGTTGCTCATGTTGCTCATGTTGCTCATGTTGCTCATGTTGACTCTGTTGCTCATGTTGCTCATGTTGCTCATGTTGCTCATGTTGACTCTGTTGCTCATGTTGCTCATGTTGCTTATGTTGCTCATGTTGACTCTGTTGCTCATGTTGCTCATGTTGCTCATGTTGCTCATGTTGCTCATGTTGACTCTGTTGCTCATGTTGCTCATGTTGCTCATGTTGACTCTGTTGCTCATGTTGCTCATGTTGCTCATGTTGCTCATGTTGCTCATGTTGACTCTGTTGCTCATGTTGCTCATGTTGCTCATGTTGCTCATGTTGCTCATGTTGCTCATGTTGCTCATGTTGACTCTGTTGCTCATGTTGCTCATGTTGACTCTGTTGCTCATGTTGCTCATGTTGACTCTGTTGCTCATGTTGACTCTGTTGCTCATGTTGCTCATGTTGCTCATGTTGCTCATGTTGACTCTGTTGCTCATGTTGACTCTGTTGCTCATGTTGCTCATGTTGACTCTGTTGCCCTCGGCCTAGTTTACGTTAGCGTCGTCTCATCTCTACCGTTTGTTCCTCAGCATCAGTTTGTTTTGAGGACACATCAAAGCTACCAGCATGTTGCTGCTGTTGCTGCTGGCGGGCGGCCATGATGGTCTCCTGCGTACGTGATGTTTGCAGGAGTCCTGACAGCGACGATGATGAGGAGATGAAGAAGAGATAAAGGAGAGATGAAGAAGAGATAAGAGAGAACAGATGGAGGACAAACACACAGATTAAAAGGCAACAGGTATGACTGGTTTGGATCCAAATAAACAACCAGAGGTCAGGTGATGTTTCCCAGCATACAACGGGGCCACTACACCTCAGGATTGGACATCAGGAGTTGGGTTATCAAGTAAAACATGATTGGCTCAGTTTCACTCATGACATGAAGATATCATAATACTGCACCTGTACTACAGCAATATTACAACTGTACCACACTGACACTACAGCCACACAACATAAGTCTGTCCGTCTGTCTGTCTCACCTGCGCAGGTAGGCCGTCTCAGAGGCAGTTTGTGGTTCATTGAGAGGACAGTGTGTTTCAAAGCAGCTCACCTGAAACAGGTGAGCTGCAGTCTCCAGCAGTAAAATAAACAGAGTTCAGTTTAAAGAGACAGACCACAGCGGACCATCAGGATCAGGTCCAGTAATGGATCAGACCCAGGTCCATAGCATTTAACAACATGAGAACAGTGTCCACTGACAGGCCCACGTCAAGTCATTGTGAGGTCAGGACCAGGTCAGTGACTGGGTCCAGGTCTAGGGCAGGGTCCAGTTCAAGAACTGGATCCAGGATAAAAACAACAGTGTGTGTCGGTAAAGTAAACAGTTGATTTAAGAATGAATGACAGAAGGACTGGGCAGGACCTGGTCCACCTGAGTACTCTGTAAGCTCCAGAATCAATGATGGACCAGGTCCAGGTTCAAAATCAGAACCAGGTCCAGGACCAGTGCCGAAGCCAGGACCAGTGTGAGGTCTGTGAGTGTGTGCTGTGTCAGGGAGCGGCAGCTGTTTCTTCTTCTGCTGTTTTGACAGAACAGGAAGTGTTTGTGGTTGAGTGAAGAAGAATGAAGTTTATCTGAAAAGAGACGAGAACCAGACTGACGGGACGAGTCTGGACCTGGAGGGTGAGAGACACCCGCTACACATGAGAGAGAGAGAGAGAGAGAGAGACAGAGAGAGAGAGAGAGGGGGGGGGGAGAGAGAGAGATGGGGGAGATCAGATCATGTTTAAAGGCCCCCACACACCGGCCCAACCGTTGGACATCTGAAGCGTTTGGAGAGACTCGGACGAGGTCGGGAACATTTCTGTTCGGTGTGTTCAGCTGCGTCGGAAGCTTTCGGAGCCGTTCGGACGCTGTCTGCTCCGACTCAGCATGTGAAGTCTGAGGAGGAGGGCTGTTGGACGTCTGAGCCATTGGATTCTCTGATTGGTTGTGTGCCAGCTGAATGGCCGTTCTGATTGGCCGTGTGCTAGCAAATCAGCACGCTGTGTGGGAGGGCGGAACACTTTGTGCGCTTTGTTTTTCTATGGACTCCGTTCTGTCATTCCCTGTTTTCATGCTTTGCAGTACTGACACGAGACTGGCTGTTATTATGTCCGTTCAGGACAAATTAATCTGTGTTCATTTGGTAATGCCTCGCTGCATGTTTAGTATGCGGCTGTTTTTGTCTGAAATAGTTAAGTTTCGTTTTGATCGAAAGTAAAGAGAGTTGCGTGCATAAGCCTCTCATTTACAACTCACAACACAAGCGCCAGCCGCTTATTGCATCTCGCGCAAGCGCAGAACGTACACGCTGCTGTGGAGCTGGCAGCACGTCGAAGTGGTGCGTTTCAATGCAACTTTTCTGCCGAACGGGTCAGACGAGAGGCAACGGAGTGGTTGGAGAGTGGTCGGATAAGGCAGTTGGATGTCTGGGCAGTGTGTGGGGGGCTTAACTCCCAAAGATAAACCGAAACATTCCTCAGTTACAGCAGGTTAATAAAAGGTTGATACATTTACATTTAACAAACGCTTTTGTCCAAAGCGACTTACAATACGTACATTTGTCACAAGAGAGAAACCACAACATCACCGTCGATGGAGTAAAAGAAATATAGAAACAATCGTCAAGCCCTCATCTGAGGACCGTAGGTGCTATTTGTCAAAGATTCTTTAAGTGCATAAGTTCTGTGATTGAAGTGCTGCTGCTCTGCGGGGTCGAGGTGAAGTCTGAACAAATGAGTCTTGAGTCTTTTGTGGACGACAGAGAGTGACTCTGCTGTCCTGACGTTGGTCGGGGAGGACTCCAGAACAGAGAATAGTCGGCTTTGTTTGCTCTCAGCGATGGCGGTACCAGCTGGCCCGCTGATGTAGAAGAGTGCAGTGCTCTCTCTGGGGTATGTGGGCTGATCAGGGTTTGGAAGTAGACGGTGCAGTTCTGTTGACGGCCTTGAAGACCAGCACCATCGTCTGGAATCGGATGCGGGCCGTAACAGGAAGCCATTTGGAGTTGCAGTAGTCCAGGCGAGAGATAACCAGCGCTTGGACTGCGTTGCATCTTTTGTAAAGAAAGACCAGATCCTGCAGATGTTGTAGAGGGCAAATCTGCACGATCGGGCCACAGCATTGATGTTGGGGGTGCAGGACAGTCTGTCATCGAGGATTACGCCCAGGTTCCTCACCGTCAACGAAGGTGATACCGTGACGTCCTGGACAGTGACTGACAGGTCCATGTGAGGGCAGTCTGTCCCGGGATGAAGAGGAGTTCAGGTTTACTCAGGTTGAGTTTAAGGTGATAAGCAGCCGTCCAAGCAGAGATGATGCAGACAATCAGAGGTGAGCGTCACAACGTGGCTGATTTCAGATTGTGGCGGGTGGTGACCGTGTGAGGTGTAGGGCGAGCGACGTGGTCGGACACAGTGAGAGACAGAGAGACACGGAGAGTGTCGAGGTTCTACAGGTCCTTGTGAAGACAAGATCGAGTTGGTTCTGCATCCATTTCATCAAAGAAGTCACGGAGAGGACCGGGAGGGCGATAGATCACCACAATGTGGAGTTTGAAAGGAAGAGTGACAGAGACAGCGTGGAATTCAAATGCAGATCTGGGTAGGTGGCCCAGAGGAAGGACCTGGTAGGACCACATGGTGTGATGAGGAGTCCAGTTCCTCCTCCTCGACCTGTTTGTCTCGGGGAGTGTGAGAATGAGTAGGCAGACGAGAGGGCAGCTGGAGTGGAAGTGTTTTCTGGGGGGATCCAGATGGGTGTTTTGCGAAGCAGGTTTAGTGGGTTAGCGAGGTATGTTGAGTCTAAAGCCAGGCTTCCCTGTACTACGAAGGTGGCTCTCTTTTAACCCGGCTAGATCACCATGGTAACTTATGCTTAGCTCAGAACCTGACCCGACCAGGTTATGTTCAGAGTTTCAGCTTAAAAGCGCCGCTGGTTCACTGTGTAACTCATTCAGAGATGGCGTCACCATTCATTCAGAACCCGGTGGACCTGGGAGCAGAATAATTCTGGCAGCACTATGACGTGAGCGGCTTCTTTGAGATCGCGCTGATCCGCTGGCATTTCCTGATGAATTTCTCTATGAGCGATATAGATTTTCAGCCGAGGGAACACGGTACATCTGCTCACTTATTGAGCCGAGTGTCAGGATGCCAGTGAAGAAGCTGTGCGCTCACTGTCGGGCAAACTACTGACATTCAGCTGGTGATGCAGAAAATCTGAGCAAGAACACTGCGTGTTGCACCATCCGCAAAGTAGTTCTGCTCTTACTGAGAATCTGCAATCTGAAGATAGTGATGATATTAAAATAAAATGGGATACAGTATATTATCCACACACCTGCTGCCATGTCCGACTGCTGCTTCCACATCTTAATAACATGCAATATGAAATATTAATTAGGCCAACCTAGTATTTATTTGTCACAGATGGAGTAAAGTTAATTATTTCTTTGATGTGGCCATGAATAAACTGATGAACTGATCCATGTTTCACCCGCTGCAGGGCAGTGTAGCCCAAACACAAATCTTACAGGCTGGAGCTATTTTCACTGTCAGAAAGGTCTTTATTGTCATTGTACAGGGACAGCAGCTACATGTGCTTGTTCATCCCGACACAGTAATACAAAAAAAAAAACACTGAACATTTATAGCCTACACACACTCAGCCTCGCTTTCAATAAAACACACACGCATTCTATAACTGAGATCAGTAAAATGTGAAAACAATATGGACATCATTCAAAAATGAAAAAAGGAAAACAAATAGCGCAGCTGTACATGGAGCAGCGTCCGTCCTCTCGCCTGTCCTCCCGACTCTTCCTCACATTTCTGCTCCAAAAACAGCGTCTGTCACCAGCAAACAACTTTAACTCACCGAGTGTTTGTGACGAAAATAAATCACCGCAACCGTCAGCTCTCCCGACGGAGACTTCAGGGAACTTTCCCCCAGAAAACAGCCTCCATCCCCGCGAGTGACAGAGTCAGACAGCGTCCTGTTTACTGATGGTGATTATGTATCATTATGTAGTTTAGCGCTAAAAACTTAACAAACTTAAGTCACTTTCCAGGATGTTTGGTGGGTCAGGATCTCAATCACTACACATTATAACAGCATCCATTTGATTATAAACTGTCCGTGAGTTTGGATTAACAGAGGGGAACACCTGGGGGAACACCTGGGGAAACAGGAGAGTGATGATACACACATAGCAGCCAATAAAATCTGTTGTTCAATATCTGACTGCTTGTATTGCCTCATGACTGATGAAACATTTGCCTTGTTGTGTGCAGTAGAATTTTGATGCATCGCAATGCATCGTAGAATCGAATTGAATCGAATCGTTACCTGGTGAATTGTAATCGAATCGTGAGGGCAGTGCCAATGCACACCCCTAATATTAATCATCGTTAACTTACGCATTTACACGGTCAGCAGTTTTCTGCCAGCAGCCCTCCCTCGCTCTATTGGCGGCGACAGTGTTACTTTTTGCCGTGATGGTTTCTTTGAATTTTTTATAGCCTTGCATAATAAGAAGCTGCTCATCTTGAGTAAAATATGTGGCCCGGGATCGATCCATTTTCACACGGAAGTAGAATAATATGACGTCAAACGCCCCCTTTTATGTGAACGCGCGCAGAGCACAAAGCAGAGAGCCGGACTTGACAAATTAAGTTGATAACCATCATCGCAGAACCGTTTAACTCTGTTTGGGGACTTGGGGCTTTGTTGAGCTGCATCATGAGCACAAAGCCTGGATATGTTGAGCCCCCTTCGCAGAACAGGCCCCAGGTCTCGGTGAGGACCAGGAAGTCTGCAGGGAGTCACAGGCTGAAATGGTGTCCGCCTTCTTGACTGCAGACTGGCAGTTCTAAAGACCCCTCCAGTACTTCAAGTCCAGTACTGGTGGAGAATGATGGATAGCAGAGATTGGCTGGATTACAGCCTCCAGCAATGTGTCTCCAGTAAACTCTGCAGTTTGATGTCCTGACTGGGATTGAGTGAAGTTCATGGCTTCGATCGGCGGTGGACAGCGAGTTACTTTGACTTCCTCGACAGACTCCAGCAGAGAGACTCTCGTTCAGCTGTCCTGACGCTGCAGCTGGCGCTGTAGTGATCCGTGATCGGACCTTATGTGTGAGATTTACCTCATGCAGGTTTGGCTCCGCCCTGCAATCAAGCCTATTGGTCACAGCTGACTTCGGCGAAACTGCCTGTTAACACTCAGCTTCAACAGTTTTACAACAATTTACCAAAAAATTATCCAGACAAGATTAAATATTACAGCTAACCTTCCTCACAGAATGCCTGACACTAGTTCTACAATTCCCTCTGAGTCACCAGCAGTCACTTCACAGCTTCTCTTTCCTGGACAGAATGTATGTATGATACGGGGCTGATAGAAGTTGCCTGTAGCCATGATCCTTCTGCTGGTGCAGCATGTGATAAGACGACTGACAGCCTGAAGGGTCACAGTCACAGCCAACACCACAGAAGAAGAAGGAGGGGGAGACTTCTTTTAGTTTCAGGAACAAACAGATTAGAAGATTTAATCCAGATTCAGTAAACAGAAAGAGAAACATTCAGAGATTAGACGGAACACACACACACACCTGGACAGTGTACAGGTGAGATTCAGTGCAGTTGGGGCCAGATGTTGAACTGTTCCCCTAAATATCAAGTCCTACTATTGGCTGAATAAACGTCCAATGAGCTGTGAGGACAGAGTCCCAATGGAGAAACAGTCACATGACTCATCGTTAGCAGGAAGTGATCACACCTGATCTGACTCACCTGTTTATCAGGAAACAACTGATCTGAGCCCAGATATACCACTGACTACATACCTTACTGCCTACCTGTCTATCTGTTCACCTACCTACCTGCCTGTCTACCTGTCTGTACACAGTATATATATATATATATATATATATATATATATATATATATATATATATATATATATATGTATATAGATAGATAGATATAGATATGGATATACACATATATGTAGTTTATATGTATGTACAGTGACAGAGGGACTTGTGGTCCAGGTGTGGCGTTCAGGTGCGTCACTGTCACATGATGGATGTTGTTTCTCTGTCCTCCTCACTGATCCACAGCAGGAATGTCAGCCATGCTAACACACACACACACACACACGCGCGCGCACACACACACACACACACACACACACACACACACACACACACACACACACTGACTAATAATAATAATAATAATAATACATTTTATTTGTTTGATGGCGCCTTTCAAGTCACCCAAGGTCACCTTACATAGAATAAAAGCATAAAATCACAGAATAACATCACAGAATATTAAAAACAAACATTGACATAAAAAGAAAAGAAAAGAAAAGAAAAGAAAAGAAAAGAAAAGTGTAGTGCACAGTGACCAGTCAGAGTGCGTATGCCAGTTTGAACAGGTGGGTTTTGAGTTTGGATTTGAATGTTGTGACTGACTGACTGTTTGACTGTCTTATGTGTGGGGGGAGGGAGTTCCAGAGTCTGGGTGCCGAGCAGCTGAAGGCTCGGGCGCCCACGGTACTGAGGCGTGATGTGGGGGCGGTTAGCAGTCCAGCAGAGGCTGAGCGGAGGCTGCGAGGGGGGCTGTATTCATGGAGGAGGTTGCAGAGGTAGGTGGGGGCTGGATGGTGGAGAGCTTTGTATGTAAGGAGGAGGTTTTTGTAGTGAATGCGGTGACTGGGATGTTCAGATTTGAGCTCTGCTCATTGATCATTTGATCAGGTTTCTGATCAGATGATCATTGATCAGTTTGTGACTGGTTTACTGTAAAACCCTCATATGAAAGTTGATGTCAGGACTGAAACAGATGAGGAGATATGAAGCAGTGTGCAGGGTCAGAATCTGATTCTAATTACCTGAGCATTTTATCAGATGATGTCATCAGGTCAGGTGACGTTTGAAGACTCCAACCATCTGATAATCAGCTCCCTGATCAGCTGACTGTTAGTAAACATCACGGTGGATGGATGGGGGCGAGGAGGCAACACGGGGCAGCAGAAACCCTGTTAGAACCACAGAAGAAGAAACACTGATACAGACAGAGCAGAAAAAGAGAAGAAGGAGAAGAAGAAGAAGAAGGAGAGGAAGAGGAAGAAGAAGAAGAAGGAGAGGAAGGAGAAGGAGAAGCAGAGACTTGGTTGGACAGTTCGTGGTCAGCTGGACTCTCTGAGGTCACCACAGTGTAAACACACATGTTGTGTGTGTTGTTGGAGTTAATGAGCCGATGAAGACACACAACAAGCAGAGAGTGTTTGATCCAAACAGTGCAGGTCACACACACACACACACACACACACATACACACACAGGTAACCTGAGAGCGCCTCACACACCTGGTGGCTCACCTGTACCTGTGCTGTTAGCTGTAAACACAGACTCATCCATCACTTTCTCCTTCAGTCTCAACAACAGCTTCAATATGGAGCTCTGTGATTGGTTCATCCCTGACCACCTGTAAAAGTTTGTTCCCATGGTGCACTGCGGCGCCCTCAGCGACGCGCACACATGCTGACGGTGAGTCTCTCTCTGATTCTTCAGCTCGCCGGCCGTCAGCCTGTCAGTCTGTGCCTCAGCCTCCGTTGGTGAAGGTTGTTGAAGATGTCAGGAAGTCACATGAACTTAAAGAGTGATAAAGTCCACATGTTGACGCAGAGCTCATCCTGTGTGAAAACACAAGTCACTGTTAACTTACTTCCTTTTGTTATAGAATCATTTGAACTATAATTATAAAAGTCTCAGGACGGTTGAATCCAAACCTCGTCCCGCTGACTTCAGGTTGAGGGTTCACTGACATCACTCAAGTCTGTGAGTGACTGTGAGGTGAAGCCCTGAAGACTACAGTCATTTGATGAAGCTCCGCCCTCTGACCGTCAGGGTCTACCTGATGTCAAACTTTGAAGGTACAATATGAAAGAACTGGCATCTTGTCTCATTCACACTCAAAACAAACAGGGGCATGCCACTGTTAGCTAGTAGCTCAGTTAGCTGTGCAGTTAGCAGTCGGGACTGAGAGCTCGGGGCGTCAGGGTGCGTTGATGTTTACACTGCTAGCACCAGCTTTGGACCGTAGAGGATGGGGCTAGCTGGGCTAGCTGTTAGCATGCTAACTTTGTGAAGGACTCACTGACTGACACACAGCAGGTGATTAATGAATGACACACAGGTGACAGGGACAGGGAGCGATGAAGTGGATCATAGCTACAAAATAAAAGAGGAAATGCAGTTGCAGTTGCAGTTTGTGAGTTTGTGAGGCGCAGGATCGCCTGCAGACACGACTCAGGGCTGGAAAACTACCAACAACTGAGGTAATGAGATTAGAAATATTTAATTTGTCTTTTAATTGGAATTTCTTCTGAAAACACTCATTCAACATGTTGGAAGAAAAGACGTGAACATGGTGAAAACTCAAAACAACTTCAGAGCTGCAGGACTCAGTTATATATAGGTTATATGAGGGTTATATTTAGGTTATATTTAGGTTATATAAGGGTTTTATGTTATAATCCCTCGCTGAAATGTTAGACGATCGGTTCTGTCGGGGACACGATGAATGAAAAGTTTCTTTCAGATATGAGGAGGACAAAGAGGAGAAGAGAGGGAGCAGCAGGGAGCAGATGAAAAGGTGGAGAGGAGGTGAGCAGGTGGGGTTTAACCACTGAGACACAACAAGAGAGCATTAGTGGACGCAGAGAGTATGGAGGAGCTGACAGATGAAAGCTGAGAGGAGGAGGAGGAGGAGGAGGAGGAGGAGGAGGAGGAGGAGGAGGAGGAGGAGGAACAAGACGAGCTCAAGGACACAAAAGGATCAAAACTGGAGTCGAAGCTCTCAGACGACAGAAACACACTGGATGATCTGCCGTCCACAGACTTCTGGCCACGTTCTTCATGTTCTTTGTTCAGGAGTCCAAACACTTTATACACGAGTTACATATATTCATCAGGTGTGCACATACTTTATTATGCTCCTGACTCAGCGGTCCATCGGAGACAGCGGCGCCTCATTCCCTCCCAGGCAGAACATTAGAAATGTGTTCCTCGCTGCTGACACGACACACACTGACAACAGGTCTGGAGTCAAAGTGATCCAGAAACAGTTCACACAATCACACAATCACACAATAATACAATCATACAATCATAAAATCACACAATAATACAATCATACAATCATAAAATCACACAATCACACAATAATACAATCATAAAATCACACAATCACACAATAATACAATCATACAATCATAAAATCACACAATAATACAATCATACAATCATAAAATCACACAATCACACAATAATACAATCATAAAATCACACAATCACACAATAATACAATCATAAAATCACACAATCACACAATAATACAATCATAAAATCACACAATCACACAATAATACAATCATACAATCATAAAATCACACAATCACACAATAATACAATCATAAAATCACACATTCATACATTCATATAATCATAAAATCACACAATCACACATTCACACAATCAGAACTTTCCTGTCATGTTGTTGTTTCCTGTTGTGTTGGAGATAAATCCTGTTTCCTCATTTTCCCTCTTTTATCTCTGGAGTTTGGTGGATATTTAATGTTTTGGTTCTTTGTTTTATCACAATTTTTTTTATTAATTCTTTCATTTTTCATGAGTTTAGTTTTATGTCAACACTTTATAACATATTGGTTCAACTTTTCATCAGATCGACTGATTTAAACACATGTTCAGATAAAGTGTTGATAAGTGACTGATGCTCATGTCTGATATAATATTATGTATCATTATATATTATAATGTAATATTACATATGATTATATATGATTATGTATTATAATGTAATATTATAGATTATTATATATCATTATATATGTATATATTATAGTGTATTATGATATATTATTATGTATATTCATATATGATTATATATTATAATGTATCATTATATATTATTATGTATATAATACATTATTACATGTTATTATATATTATTTTGAAGGTGAACAAAAACAGGATTATAAAAAGATAAAATCAGAAATAATAAAAATGAATAAATACGTTTGTTCATGTTTTTATCTCATCATCTTTATGATTATAATTATTAGCAGGAGGCTCCTGATGCAGCGTGCTGTCCTCCTCCTCCTCCTCAGGTGGAGATGAAAGCAGTGGTGATGGAGGTGAAGATGGAGGACACCAGCTGCTTCCCGCGACACTAGAATCACTCAAACACTCAGACTCAGCGAGCCTTCATCTTCATCCTCCTCCTCATCAGCAGTGGTGGAGAGTAACTGAGTACATTTACTCTACTCAACATTTTGTGGTTTCACTTGTTTGAATATTAAAATCTTTTCTCTTCATGTTTTTAATAATTCAGTCAGACGATGACGTTAATGTTAATGTTTGAGTCCATCTTTGTCTCTCTACCTGTCTGTCTCTCTACCTGTCTGTCTCTCTACCTGTCTGTCACTCTATCTGTCTGTCTCTCTACCCGCCTGTCTCTCTACCTGTCTGTCTCTCTACCTGTCTGTCACTCTACCCGCCTGTCTCTCTACCTGTCTGTCTCTCTACCTGTCTGTCTCTCTACCTGTCTGTCACTCTACCCGCCTGTCTCTCTACCTGTCTGTCTCTCTACCCGTCTGTCTCTCTACCTGCCTGTCTCTCTACCTGTCTGTCTCTCTACCTGTCTGTCACTCTACCCGCCTGTCTCTCTACCTGTCTGTCTCTCTACCTGTCTGTCTCTCTACCTGTCTGTCACTCTACCCGCCTGTCTCTCTACCTGTCTGTCTCTCTACACGTCTGTCTCTCTACCCGTCTGTCTCTCTACCTGTCTGTCTCTCTATCTGTCTGTCTCTCTAACCGCATGTCTCTCTACCTGCCTGTCTCTCTACCTGTCTGTCTCTCTACTTGTCTGTCTCTCTCTGTCTGTCTCTCTACCTGTCTGTCACTCTACCCTCCTGTCTCTCTACCCTCCTGTCTCTCTACCCTCCTGTCTCTCTACCTGTCTGTCTCTCTACCCGTCTGTCTCTCTACCTGTCTGTCTCTCTCTGTCTGTCTCTCTACCTGTCTGTCTCTCTACCTGTCTGTCACTCTACCTGTCTGTCTCTCTCTGTCTGTCTCTCTACCTGTCTGTCTCTCTACCTGTCTGTCTCTCTACCTGTCTGTCACTCTACCTGTCTGTCTCTCTCTGTCTGTCTCTCTACCTGTCTGTCTCTCTACCTGTCTGTCACTCTACCCTCCTGTCTCTCTACCCTCCTGTCTCTCTACCCGCCTGTCTCTCTACCTGTCTGTCTCTCTCTGTCTGTCTCTCTACCTGTCTGTCTCTCTACCTGTCTGTCACTCTACCCTCCTGTCTCTCTACCCTCCTGTCTCTCTACCCTCCTGTCTCTCTACCTGCCTGTCTCTCTACCTGCCTGTCTCTCTACCTGTCTGTCTCTCTCTGTCTGTCTCTCTACCTGTCTGTCTCTCTACCTGTCTGTCTCTCTACCCGCCTGTCTCTCTACCTGTCTGTCTCTCTACCCTCCTGTCTCTCTACCCGCCTGTCTCTCTACCCGTCTGTCTCTCTACCTGTCTGTCTCTCTACCTGTCTGTCTCTCTACCTGTCTGTCTCTCTACCTGTCTGTCTCTCTACCTGTCTGTCTCTCTACCTGTCTGTCTCTCTACCTGTCTGTCTCTCTACCCGCCTGTCTCTCTACCCGTCTGTCTCTCTACCTGTCTGTCTCTCTACCTGTCTGTCTCTCTACCTGTCTGTCTCTCTACCCTCCTGTCTCTCTACCCGTCTGTCTCTCTACCCTCCTGTCTCTCTACCCGTCCTGTCTCTCTACCTGTCTGCCTCTCTACCTGCCTGTAGGTCAGGTGTCTGTATGACACCTGAGCAGATCATGAGCTCAGCACCATCTAGTGGACAGATGATGTAACTACTGGTCTCTGGCACTGACTGTAGATGTTGTACAGGAGAGTGTGACTGTATCCAAACAACACAAACACATCCGACTCTGATGGACCTGGTTCTGACGTCACTCTGATTGTTTTTAATTCAGACGTGGACTCTGAAGTTCAGCGGGCGTGACGGCGTCCTCAGATCAGATGCACGCAGACATCCGGACTGACAGCTTCTTCTCTCCCAGTGTTTCCTCCACACATGAAGCTGGGAAGTGTCCGGACGTCGAGCTGAAGTGAGTTCAGCCGCTGAGAGTCAGTCAGAGTTAAAGGACATCGATTGGAACACTGTGTTCATGAATCACCTTTAGTGGTTCACAGGTAGAATCAGCAGCCAGCAGAGCAAACAGTGTCTGAACCAGTCGGACAGGTTGAATCAACGTGATTGAACCCGATCATCTGATCAATACTGACACTGACTGGTCAGTTTTTGTCTTGTTCTGTGATGTAACACGTTTGTGCTCCACTGTAGCAACTAATGATGTAATAACGTCTCATAATGTAATAAAATCACGGACGCATAACGTAATAAGGGCTTTGCGCATAATGTAGTAATGTAATAACTTACATGCTCATAATGTAATAACAGTATAGTTATAGTGAGAAAAGTGTTGCATTATCATCATTTTACCTCTGTGTGACTATACTTAACACACTTTAGTATCAATTGATCAGTCTAGAAGTTGGAAAGTTAGTTAGATTAGTTTGCAAGTCTGCAAAGTAGTGAGAAGACGAGTCTGTTTGGCATAATTAGCGTTAACGCCCTCGACATCTGTACACCTGTAGTCTCATTTAGCCACTTATTAGCAACCACCATATTTTAAAGATACGTAAATGCTTTTATCTTCAAAGGTAAGGTATTAACTGACATTTTCTTAAATGTATTTAACCTTTATTTAACCAGGAAAAAAGACTCATTGAGATTAAAAATCTCTTACAAGAGTGTCCTGGCCGAGACAGGCAGCAGCATAATCATACATACACACAAACACACAAACATTAAAAACACTTTGCATCCAAAACAGCCACATTTGAAGGTCAGCTACAGTAATAAAAGCCTCAGGAAAAACATCTACAACCAGATGTTTCTGCCTCCAGGTCATCAGTTTCCCCTTAAAAGTGTTCAATGAGACCAACTCATTCTGCTTCAGAAGTTTTCTGTCACATGTTGCAGACAGAGGGAGCAGCAAACCTAAATGCTTTCTTTCCCAGTTCAGTTCTGACTTTTGGGACAGACAGCAAGAACAAATCCTGAGACCGAAGATTGTACGTCCCGGCAGTACTTCGGTCAACGTAGGACAAAAGGTAAGAAGGAAGTAAACCTAAGATTGCCTTGTAAATGGGAATATGCAGGTGTCTCAGTCTGCGTATTGATAAGGAGGACCATCCAACCGGCTCATACAGCGTACAGCGATGAACCTCAGAGCTCCGGGATACACAGTGTCAACAGCATGTAAGCTTTGAGACGAGGCTATATACAACATCTCCGTAGTCCAGAACAGACATAAAAGTGGCAGCAACCACTCTCTTTTTTAATTGACAAGAAAGGCAGGATTTGATCCTAGAATGAAAACCCAGTTTCAGTTTCAATCTTTTCACCAGCTGCTGAATATGATTTGCGAAGGAGAGGGATAAATCAATCAATATACCAAGATATCTGTAATTGGAAACACACTCAATCTTTAAACCCTGAGAAGAGAGGATTGAGGGCAGATTTTGTGGTTTTGATTTTGTGTTAGAGAACAGCAGGACTTTAGTTTTGTCAGCATTTAAAACAAGTTTTAAATCATACAAATGTTCTTGAATATTTTATGTTGTAGAACAAAATGTGAAAATCTCTTGAGTTAGCCATCGACCTTATTTCAGGCGTTTAACTGAATTTCTGAAGATCCATTTCAGAATCACATTTCTGAGTAGATGCGTGCAAAAAGCCAAAAGAATTTGGAGAAAAAATTAAGAAAATGGAGAATTAGGTTTTTATTATTGCAGAAAATAAGATCCGTAGCAAACACAAGTTTCACATGTCACACATTTTGATCAGAAAGATAATCTTCACAAATTAACACAACGTTAATGAATTTTGAAGTGTAAATGCAAAACGCCAGAAGTAAAGCTATTCTTAGCTTATAAGCTAATAACTACATACATACATCAATTGATCAGAATCAGAATCAGAAATCCTTTAATGTCCCGCAGACGGAGAAATGTGTTTATCGCAACAGCAGAATATTACAAGAACAAAGCAATAGCAAAATAAACAAGATAATTAAAAAGGAAAGAAAAATAGAATCGACGTATATACATATTTACATGAATATTGCAAAAAATTAGCAACACATTTTTATATACAGATTTTAAATATAGATAATAAATATGGGTGATGGAATGAGTTTGTACAGACTCGTTGCACAGTGCAGAGTGCAGGGTGAGGTCTGTGTGCAGCAGTGCTGGTTTACAGTCTGACAGCAGCAGGAAGGACCTGTGATTCCTCTCCTTCACACACTGAGTGTATCAGTCTGCTCTGAAGGAGCTGCCCAGTGCTGTGACAGTGACCTGCAGGTTGGACTCCTGCACCAGCAGTGATGACAGCTTGTCCATCATCCTGCTCTCTCCACCACCTGCACTGAGTCCAGAGGATCCCAGGATGGAGCTGGCCTTCTTGATAAGTTTATCAAGTCTCCTCCTGTCTGCTGCTGAGATGCTGCTGCTCCAGCAGACTGCTCCACAGAGTCATAGAAAGAGGTCAGGAGGTCCCTGCAGTCCAAAGGACCTGAGCTTCCTCAGCAGATACAGTCTGCTCTGACCTTTCTTCTATGTAGCTGCAGTGTGATCAGTCCAGTCCAGTTTATTGTTCAGGTGAACTCCCAGGTACTGTAAGATGTCACCATCTCAGTGTCCGTTCCCAGGATGTGCAGGTTGTTTGTGCCTGTGGAAATCCACCTCAAGCTCTTTGGTTTTCCCGGCGTTGAGCTGGAGGTGGTTCTGCTGGCACCAGTCCACAAAGTCCTGAATAAGTTCTCTGTAGGCTCTGTCGTCCCCGTCCCTGATGAGGCCGACGATAGCAGAGTCGTCAGAGAACTTCTGTAGATGGCAGATGGCATGATCAGTCTAGAAGTTGGAAAGTTATGCTGCTTGTATCATGTATTTAACATAAGTAGTAGGAAAATAATGTTTCAAAGCCTTTATTAAATTGGCATCAAAGACCAACAATAAAAAACAGCAACATTTTGACTGGAAGGTCTTCGTCAGGTTGTATGGAAGGACGAGTGTTCACTTAACTTATTTGAAAAGAACCATTTTAAATGTGTTTTTAGTGCAGAAGTTACTTTTAGTTATTGTAGCAAAGAAAATGCTCTTTAAACTACATGAACTACAGTCAGTCCCTCTCCTTCCTCCCTAATCCAACTTCATCTCCTGCCAGCTTTAGAGTTGGTTACTGTAGCGCCACCTTTGTACAAATCATAGTCAAACACAAAAACAGACCTCTGCCCGTAAGTGCATGATAGTTGTCAGTGTGTGCAGTTGTGGCCTTCATACTGTGGATCTGACCTGTGGAGGACGATGCGGTTACAATTAGGCTTCTCTTCCTTTTTATGAGGCCCGCTGCTCATTGGGAGCAGAGGTACAATATATGACTTCTAAGTTGGCTGATGCTCCACCATGTCTGCAGAAATGTGTGATCTTGCTGACAGACACAGATGAAAGTGTTTCCTTCCACCTCTGCAGGGATGGCAAAAGAAACAACGATGCTAATGCAACACTTTTCTCACTAAATGAGCTGTTTTTACATTATGAACGGCATCAATAAGGCTCTTAATGTATTAAGTTATTACATTATTACATTTATTACATTATGAGCTGTTATTACATTATTGGTTGCTACATCTCACCAGCAGCTGTCAGTGTGTTTTACTGGGTTCAGTCCACTTTGTTCTCTCGTGGTTTCTGGTTCCGGCTGAACATCCTCCATATGTGACGGTGACGTGCTGCTTCAACATGCACATCATGAACAGCTCGCCTCGATCTCTGTGCAAAATAAAAACCACCAACCAGCATCACTGAACTGTGAATCCTGGAAACAACCAGAATCCCAGAGAGCTCCACCTGAAGCAGTCCAGAGCTCAGCTGAGAGACAGAAACACCTGTAGAGGAGTTTAATGTGGAGCAGACGGCAGCACGGAGGTCAGCAGGTCACACTGTCCTTCTCTGTTCTGCCACTAGATGGAGGCAGAACTTCACTGATGATGAAGAAGATGCAGCTGCAGCATCAGGCAGAAACACCACCAGCAGATATTCATACATTCAGTCTGCAGCAGGTGTAGTTGTTGTTCAGGTGAACACAAGAGTCCAGGAGGAAACGGATCGAGAGCTGCAGGACCTTTAACATCACTTTACACGAGTACTCTTCACATGAGTGTCTTTCAGTTTTACCAAAGTAATATTTGAACATCATATCTTCTACTCTAGTGTGACATCACCATGTGCTGTATGAGTAATAGACTACATGATGATGTTTTACTTTATCTATGACAAACTGAGACTTTACTGAACATTATCTTTTTAATTGACAAACATCATGTGTGATTCAGGACACAACTCAAACGGGATCAATAAATTATTTGTCTTTACACATTTTCTCTGAAATAAGGTCCATGAAGTCCACCGGAAGGGGCGGGGCTTCAGCGCTGAAGCAGGTGTGTGTGTGAGTTGTTTTATTGTGAAGGTATCGGGCGGAAGTAAGTGTGTGTGAGTGTGTGTTTGTGTGTGTGTGTGTGTGTGTTGTTGACTTGACGCTGTTTCAGTGAAGAAACTTGCTGCAGACTCAGAGTGTGTGATGTGAGGACGAGCTTGTCTTCTGCCACTGCGTTCAGAACTCCATTGGAAATCTGCTCATTTTAACCACAGCGGCTAACCGACCTGTTCCCTGACGGCAGGTTCAGCCCGCTGGCCAGAGTGCCCGTTACCGGACCGCTACAAGCCGATGGGCCGTGAGTAAGTTCAGATATGAGGCTGACATGTCGGACATTGTAGAAGAACAGTGTTTCTGGATGTTACTAAGACCCTGTGAAGCCCGGCCATTAGCACATTCCACCTCTAGGTTCAGCTAACGGTCGCTAAGCTAGCGAGTTCCATTATCGGACATGGCTTTACTGTTATTGCCGAGGACTGAGATTTCCCCCAAACACTGTTAATTCATCCACAGGTATTAATTCATCCACAGGTATTAATTCATCCACAGGTATTACGTTTAAACGGTGAAGGCGTCTGTTTAGTTATCAGTGGCTCGACTCAGCTGAGAGACGTCTCCATGTTTACACGATTGTCGGTCATTAACTAAGATTTCAGTCCGGGTTTAACTTCCTCTGTTGGTTCTGACATTATTTTTCAGTCCGATTGTAAAATGTGTTCAGCGGAAGGTGAGGGAGTTTCAGATGAGCCCTTCACATCCTGTGTTTTTAATCCCACAACCTCGGCTTAAGTATGTCCTTCATTTAAAAAACGGTGTCCGAATCTCCCTTTAAAAGTCTGAACATTTGAGGCTGAATTTGAAGTAGGCATCGAGCCGCTGCTCATTTCTAACACTGTGTCGCTCTGCTGGCTCGACATGATGGTCCCCTTTAATTCGGCGTACAGCTGTTGGATTAAAATCCATTCAGATCTCAGATAATGTCACGTTTTGTTCAGCTCCACCACCGGTGTGCTAACAGGTGACTTCGGTGAAGCAGATGAAGTTGAGCAGAAGACAAACAGCTGCTGTGTGTTTGTGATGTTTGTGATCTGAAGAGAAGAATCAGACTTTCAGGACTCTGCTGACACCAGACCTGGAGCTTGTTGAAGTTGAAGGCAAATCTTAAAATGGAAGAATTGTAAAAGGGGTTTGGCGTCCGACGCATTCGGACGAAGTTCTGCTTTAACATTCATTTTCTATCATTTAACATTCGGCTCGTTGTGACTCCACAGGAGTCTCACCTTTACCTGCGTGATGCTGCTGTCAGCAGGTCACCTGACTGTGAAGTCTTTAAAGTAAATGACTGACGTGTTCACCTCAGAATCATTAACCAGTGTACAGGAGGACACCTGAGACCTGTCTCATGACCTGCTCAGGTGTCTGCTGATCAGCTGACAACCAGGCTGCATTCATATATTATTGATTACTGATTTGTTACTGCTGGTAGTTTCTGACTCTTTTTGTTCTTTCTGTCTTGTCACTAAAGAAAATATATGCTTTGAGAAAAATGAACAACATGTTGCAGTCTTTACCTGCTGAAAGTTCACCTTTTAAATTAAACAAGAAATAAGCAAACTGAAGTATATACAAATATTTTCTGTGAATCAGCTCTTCCTCTTTTCATCCACTTCTTCTTGAGTTCACAGTTAATCTGAATCATTGCACATGACAGATGAACCATGAAGAGATTGTTTAAATGTAATTTACTCTTTACTCTCTGATCACAACCAATCACAGTTGACTCAGAACTGATCAATAACACAGCAAAGATTTACTCAAAGTCACTTTCACTCTAATCAAACATGTCACTGAACTCGAAGACTGCACAGGGTCAAAGGTCAACACCCAGAATGTGAATTATTCACAAAATCATCATATTAATACCAGCAGACTGTTTTCAGTGACTGAACCTCAAAGTACACCTGAACTACCACACACGGACGCACGTCGCACACTGGCTGCCATGTTGTATTAGCATGTCAGCTAGTTGATGCTTCATGTGGCAGAACAAACACTCACTCTCCCATCAGCTTAAACCATCCAGAACCGCGCCAGTCTGAACCGTTAGCACTCACAGATGGTGTTGAGACAGTGGAGGAAGAGGGACAGGAGTAGAGGACGAGGAGCACGATGGACTGGCAGGATTTTAATAACAATCACAAAGTGGTGTTGATTATGTTGATGGACAAAACATGTCAGTATCATCAATTTAAGATTATAATTTCATAGGCTTCTTGTGGAGGGAACCAGGATGATGCTAACTTCAGTTAGCCTGTTAGCGTTTCATCCCTGCAGCCTTTATTCACAGTTTATTGACAGTGAGATGGACCAATGAGGGGGCTGGACTCAAACTGAGTATGTCTGTAATGAAAGGTTGAAATATGTCTCTCTCTCTGCAGCTGTGTAATGTAAGGCGATGCTCGCTCTACCATCATGGCCAGTGTCACGCTGAGGTACTTCTGTTATGGCTGCCTCGTCACCTCAGCGACCTGGTCCGTCCTCCTCTTCCTCTACTTCTCTCTGGGGGCGGATCCTGGCCATGGCAGGACCCCTCTGCAGCACCGCAGCCAGCCAATCACCAAGGGCCTGGTCGACCAGAGGGCGGGGCGTCGGCCTCTGCCAGCCAATAAGGGAGTGGAGTTGTCACCAGAGATGGGTTAGTGGCCATTTCAGATGTTACAGATGTCACTACTTGTTTTACCTTCATTAAAACGTGTGAGTTGAGACAGGAGAGAGGGAGAAAAGCTGCTGTACAGACAGGAGAGAGGGAGGAAAGCTGCTGTACAGAGAAGAGAGAGGGAGGAAAGCTGCTGTACAGAGAAGAGAGGGAGGAAAGCTGCTGTACAGAGAAGAGAGGGAGGAAAGCTGCTGTACAGAGAGGAGAGAGGGAGGAAAGCTGCTGTACAGAGAGGAGAGAGGGAGGAAAGCTGCTGTACAGAGAAGAGAGGGAGGAAAGCTGCTGTACAGAGAGGAGAGAGGGAGGAAAGCTGCTGTACAGAGAAGAGAGAGGGAGGAAAGCTGCCGTACAGAGAGGAGAGAGGGAGGAAAGCTGCTGTACAGAGAGGAGAGAGGGAGGAAAGCTGCCGTACAGAGAGGAGAGAGGGAGGAAAGCTGCTGTACAGAGAAGAGAGGGAGGAAAGCTGCTGCACAGAGAGGAGAGAGGGAGGAAAGTTGCTGTACAGACAGGAGAGAGGGAGGAAAGCTGCTGTACAGAGAAGAGAGGGAGGAAAGCTGCTGTACAGAGAAGAGAGAGGGAGGAAAGCTGTTGGACAGAGAGGAGAGAGGGAGGAAAGCTGCTGTACAGAGAAGAGAGGGAGGAAAGCTGCTGTACAGACAGGAGAGAGGGAGGAAAGCTGCTGGACAGAGAGGAGAGAGGGAGGAAAGCTGCTGTACAGAGAGGAGAGGGAGGAAAGCTGCTGTACAGAGAAGAGATGGAGGAAAGCTGCTGTACAGAGAAGAGAGGGAGGAAAGCTGCTGTACAGAGAAGAGAGGGAGGAAAGCTGCTGTACAGAGAAGAGAGGGAGGAAAGCTGCTGTACAGACAGGAGAGAGGGAGGAAAGCTGCTGGACAGAGAGGAGAGAGGGAGGAAAGCTGCTGGACAGAGAAGAGAGGGAGGAAAGTTGCTGTACAGAGAGGAGAGAGGGAGGAAAGCTGCTGTACAGAGAGGAGAGGGAGGAAAGCTGCTGTACAGAGAAGAGAGGGAGGAAAGCTGCTGTACAGAGAGGAGAGAGGGAGGAAAGCTGCTGTACAGAGAGGAGAGAGGGAGGAAAGCTGCTGTACAGAGAGGAGAGAGGGAGGAAAGCTGCTGTACAGAGAGGAGAGAGGGAGGAAAGCTGCTGTACAGAGAAGAGAGGGAGGAAAGCTGCTGTACAGAGAAGAGAGGGAGGAAAGCTGCCGTACAGAGAGGAGAGAGGGAGGAAAGCTGCTGTACAGAGAAGAGAGGGAGGAAAGCTGCTGTACAGACAGGAGAGAGGGAGGAAAGCTGCTGTACAGAGAAGAGAGGGAAGAAAGCTGCTGTACAGAGAGGAGAGAGGGAGGAAAGCTGCTGTACAGACAGGAGAGAGGGAGGAAAGCTGCTGTACAGAGAAGAGAGGGAGGAAAGCTGCTGTACAGAGAGGAGAGAGGGAGGAAAGCTGCTGTACAGACAGGAGAGAGGGAGGAAAGCTGCTGTACAGACAGGAGAGAGGGAGGAAAGCTGCTGTACAGAGAAGAGAGGGAGGAAAGCTGCTGTACAGAGAGGAGATGGGGAGGAAAGCTGCTGTACAGAGAGGAGAGAGGGAGGAAAGCTGCTGGACAGAGAAGAGAGGGAGGACAGCTGCTGGACAGAGAAGAGAGGGAGGAAAGCTGCTGTACAGAGAGGAGAGAGGGAGGAAATCTGCCGGACAGAGAAGAGAGGGAGGAAAGCTGCCGTACAGAGAGGAGAGAGGGAGGAAAGCTGCTGTACAGAGAAGAGAGGGAGGAAAGTTGCTGTACAGAGAGGAGAGAGGGAGGAAAGCTGCTGTACAGAGAGGAGAGGGAGGAAAGCTGCTGTACAGAGAAGAGAGGGAGGAAAGCTGCTGTACAGAGAGGAGAGAGGGAGGAAAGCTGCTGTACAGAGAAGAGAGGGAGGAAAGCTGCTGTACAGAGAAGAGAGGGAGGAAAGCTGCCGTACAGAGAGGAGAGAGGGAGGAAAGCTGCTGTACAGAGAAGAGAGGGAGGAAAGCTGCTGTACAGAGAAGAGAGGGAGGAAAGCTGCTGTACAGAGAAGAGAGGGAAGAAAGCTGCTGTACAGACAGGAGAGAGGGAGGAAAGCTGCTGTACAGAGAGGAGAGAGGGAGGAAAGTTGCTGTACAGACAGGAGAGAGGGAGGAAAGCTGCTGTACAGAGAAGAGAGGGAGGAAAGCTGCTGTACAGAGAGGAGAGAGGGAGGAAAGCTGCTGTACAGACAGGAGAGAGGGAGGAAAGCTGCTGTACAGAGAAGAGAGGGAGGAAAGCTGCTGTACAGAGAGGAGATGGGGAGGAAAGCTGCTGTACAGAGAGGAGAGAGGGAGGAAAGCTGCTGGACAGAGAAGAGAGGGAGGACAGCTGCTGGACAGAGAAGAGAGGGAGGAAAGCTGCTGTACAGAGAGGAGAGAGGGAGGAAATCTGCCGGACAGAGAAGAGAGGGAGGAAAGCTGCCGTACAGAGAGGAGAGAGGGAGGAAAGCTGCCGTACAGAGAAGAGAGAGGGAGGAAAGCTGCTGTACAGAGAGGAGAGAGGGAGGAAAGCTGCTGTACAGAGAGGAGAGGGAGGAAAGCTGCTGTACAGAGAAGAGAGGGAGGAAAGCTGCTGTACAGACAGGAGAGAGGGAGGAAAGCTGCTGTACAGAGAAGAGAGGGAGGAAAGCTGCTGTACAGACAGGAGAGAGGGAGGAAAGCTGCTGTACAGAGAGGAGAGAGGGAGGAAAGTTGCTGTACAGACAGGAGAGAGGGAGGAAAGCTGCTGTACAGAGAAGAGAGGGAGGAAAGCTGCTGTACAGAGAGGAGAGAGGGAGGAAAGCTGCTGTACAGACAGGAGAGAGGGAGGAAAGCTGCTGTACAGAGAAGAGAGGGAGGAAAGCTGCTGTACTGAGAGGAGAGAGGGAGGAAAGCTGCTGTACAGAGAGGAGAGAGGGAGGAAAGCTGCTGGACAGAGAAGAGAGGGAGGAAAGCTGCTGTACAGAGAGGAGAGAGGGAGGAAATCTGCCGGACAGAGAAGAGAGGGAGGAAAGCTGCTGTACAGAGAGGAGAGAGGGAGGAAATCTGCCGGACAGAGAAGAGAGGGAGGAAAGCTGCCGTACAGAGAGGAGAGAGGGAGGAAAGCTGCCGTACAGAGAAGAGAGAGGGAGGAAAGCTGCTGTACAGAGAGGAGAGAGGGAGGAAATCTGCCGGACAGAGAAGAGAGGGAGGAAAGCTGCCGTACAGAGAGGAGAGAGGGAGGAAAGCTGCCGTACAGAGAAGAGAGAGGGAGGAAAGCTGCTGCACAGAGAGGAGAGAGGGAGGAAAGCTGCTGGACAGAGAAGAGAGGGAGGAAAGCTGCTGTACAGAGAGGAGAGAGGGAGGAAAGCTACTGTACAGAGAGGAGAGAGGGAGGAAAGCTGCTGGACAGATGGTCCGACATTCTTTAGTGTTTGCTTTCATAACTTTGTTATATTCATCATGTAACAGCTGAAAAGTAACCAGTAAGTGGAAGACAGTGAAGTTACCCTTGAAAGTGAGTCTGACTCTGCGACTGCAGGGATGATCTTTAACGAAGCAGACCAGGAGGTGAGGGACACTGGTTACCATCGACACGCCTTCAACGTCCTCATCTCTACCAGACTAGGATACCACCGAGAGCTGCCCGACACCAGAGACTCCCAGTAAGAACCATCATTGTGTCCCTAAATCAAAACCATCCAGATGATCTTTCATTGGTTGCTGATAATAAACCATTCTCTGCAGGTGTCGGGACAAGGTGTATCCTGTGGGTCTACCTTCAGCCAGTGTTGTGATCTGTTTCTTCAACGAGGCGTTCTCCGCTTTGCTCAGGACCGTCCACAGCGTCCTGGACCGGACGCCGGTCTACTTGCTGCATGAGATCATTCTGGTGGACGACCACAGCGAGCTCGGTAACACAAACATCACACTGTCTGTCAGGATCGGGCAGTTGGAATGTTTTCTTGCATTTCATTTGGACCTTTGACCGAACGTTGCACCACTTTACTTTTTCATGACACAGAATAAGAAAGAGTTGATCATTTTGACACCACGTTGCTTGTGTGTTGATTCAGAGGAGCTGAAGGACGACTTGGATCGGTACGTCAGGGTGGAGCTGCAAGGGAAAGTCAGACTGGTGAGGAACCAAAAGAGGGAAGGACTTATCAGAGGACGCATGATAGGAGCCTCACACGCTACTGGTGCGTCCTACATCGTAGCGTCATTCCTTCTTGACCCATTATATCCTTCACCACTACGTCCTTGTTACCTACTTCCTTATAGTTGTTGTCTGCGTTGTGTTTGTGAAGATTCTCCTTCACCCAGGCTGTGATGTATCTACTCTATCTACGAGTGTTAGACCGAGGGAACTGGACTTGCTTGAGTTTCTGGAAGATGTTCTATACATCCTGACCTTTGGACCTTCCCTGCATCCTTAATCGATCTATCTTTGTTCCCTACATCCTTAATCAATCTATCTTAGTTTCCTACATCCTTGTTTCATTTGATATGAATGGCTTTGATCCATACATCCTTTATCTGCTTCTGTGTGTCCTTGATACTTTTATGTGTCCTCATACTGCTTCCTTACTCACTTCACACTTTAAATAACTGGTTTAACTAAATATTAATTAATTCTATTTAATTAAGACTTCCAGCTGTAAATCTCTGTTTTTAATCTCTGTGTACTGCAACTGATGCTAACTTTATCACATAACCAGCTTTACATTGGTCTGCTGGGACAAACTCCTGATAGGATGGAGACTCACCTGTCCGTGTGTGTCCAGGTGAGGTGCTGGTCTTCCTGGACAGTCACTGTGAGGTGAACCAGGCGTGGCTGCAGCCTCTTCTGGCTCCGATCCAGAGGGACCGCCACACCGTCGTCTGCCCTGTCATCGACATCATCTCAGCTGACACCCTGTCTTACTCGCCATCACCGATCGTCAGGGGTGGCTTCAACTGGGGGCTGCACTTCAAGTGGGACCCCGTCCCCCCCTCTGAGCTCAACGGCCCTGAGGGAACTACCGGACCAATCAGGTAAGAGTTGACCTACCAGGTAACTGGCTGACCAGTAGAGATGCACAGACCCAGTTTTTTTCAGTTCTGATCAGATGGCAGTGGAGCATCAGCTGTTAGTTTCTGCGGCAACAAAGTGAGTCTAACACACGTCGTTTCAGAGATTAACGTCAGTTGGTCTGTCTCTGCTTCTCTGATTTCCCCATCAGTCGCCCACAAAAGGCTCATTCTCTAGTCAGTCCTCTCGACTGAGGCACTGGATCAGTTCTGGAGTCGTCCCTGGGTGTGGCCGCCTCTTTGTCTTTCCGCTCAGCCTGAAAAGCTTGATTGTCTGATGACTCATCATAGTCTTAAAGACTCTGCCTGACACCTTACACTAACTGAGCTCACTTGCAATAAACTCCGGCCCAGATGGCGTTAGCTTCCTTGGCTACTAGCTCCACTCGATCAGACCGTGAAGTCTGGATTGTTGACATTAGTCTGATTAGTTAGGTGAATCAGGATTAGATCAGTGCCTTCTCTTCTGATCAATCAGGTGAGATGTTGATGTCCCACCTTCCTCTCCTCCCCTCAGGTCTCCCACCATGGCAGGTGGCCTTTTCGCTATGAACAGGAAGTACTTTAACGAGCTTGGCCAATACGACGCCGGCATGGACATCTGGGGCGGAGAAAATTTGGAGATCTCCTTCAGGGTGAGGAAGCTCCGGTTCAATCCAGAGTCCAGATGTGTTGACACAAAGAGCAAGCATGGCTCTGTCAAAGTTCAGAAATAAACTCAGCAGCACCTCAGACATGTTTGTACCTCCATCACCTCCATCAGCTCCACCACCTCCACTGATTCAGTGAATTAACTGATTCTCTCTGTGTCTCTCTGTCTGTCTGTCTCAGATCTGGATGTGTGGTGGTCAGCTGCTCATCATCCCCTGCTCCAGAGTCGGTCACATCTTCAGGAAGAGGAGACCTTACGGCTCTCCAGGAGGGCAGGACACCATGGCCCACAACTCCCTGCGGCTTGCACAGGTCTGGATGGACGAGTACAAGGTAAACACACACACAAACACACACACACACATAGCAGTGACCTTGAACCGTCCTCTGACCTCACTTCCTGTGTGTCTGTGGTCCAATCAGGAGCAGTATCTGTCCCTGCGTCCAGAGCTACGTGAGCGCAGTTATGGTGACATCAGCGAGCGCGTGGCGTTGAGGAAGCAGCTTCAGTGTCGGTCCTTCCGTTGGTACCTGGACTCGGTGTACCCCGAGATGCAGACCGCCGCCAACGGCAACAAGCAGCAGCCATTGTTCATCAATAAGGGTCTGAGACGACCCAAAGTTCTGCAGAGAGGACGGGTACCTGAACGCATCTTTCATACAAGTTTCAATGTTTTTCCTCAGAGTCAGTGACGTTGTGTCCTAACTTAATCATTGTAGAGCTGCTCCTGTATATCAGCAGCTCACAGAACTCAACCAGAACCTTTTCTGACCCAGTTGGCTCCATGTTGGTTCTGGTGCTGTGTTGATGAGACGTTGTAGTTCTCTGAGCTTTAACACAAAACTACATGAGATTTGACTTTAATTACAACAAGACCCAGTTCAGATCGGATCAATACTTTATCAGGCTCTTTGTTCAGTTCCAGTAAAAGGTTTGATCAGAGTCCATGAGGTCCACTGGAGGGGGCGGGGCTTCAGCTCAAATAGCAATTAATACAAATAATCTGAATCTGTAAAGTAACTAAAGTTATCAAATAAATGTGGAGGGGAAATATCAAGTAACTTGGAGTTGAACTTAGCACTCGAGTAAATTGTACTTTGGTTTATTTCATAAAATGAGTGTCGGCCTAAATATCAGTATCCGTCCTGAAGGAGCTTCATCGGTAGAGGTCTAATTATTTGGTCCATGAATCATCCAAAAACTGAAAACTGCAGGCTGAACTTCATTTTTGCTACTTTTGCTTGAAAATGCAAACGATTACTCACCGTCTGCAACAGCTGATCAATGAACTGATGAGTCGTATTTTAACTCCAGTTCAAACTGCAGCTCTGCTCCATCATCGACCTTGATTCACACATGTTGTTTGTTTTCACACTGAACAAAACAAAATGACAAACGTCTCCACCATTTTCAGATTCGTAACCTAGCAACCGGTCGTTGTCTGGTGTCTCAGGGCCGAGCCAGTCAGAAGGGAGGAGTCGTTGTCCTGAGACCATGTGACCCCCGAGACCCTGAACAGGTGAGCTGACCGCACACACACACACACACCTGGATGACCACCTACAATCTCTGACCTGTGTGTGTGTGTGTGTGTGTGTGTGTGTGTGTGTGTGTGTGTGTGTGTGTGTGTGTGTGTGCGCACGCAGGACTGGGCCTATGATGAGGAGGGTCAGCTGGTCCTGGCAGGTCTGCTGTGTCTGGACGTGTCGGAGGTCAGGACCTTTGACCCCCCCAGACTGATGAAGTGTCACGGCTCGGGGGGGTCGCAGCAGTGGAGCCTGGGGGTGAGACACACACACACACACACACACACACACAGATCTGTCCTGAGTGGTTCATGTAGGAGGTCATGTGAACTTTGGGCTCCACCGCTGAAAAGAGAAATGGTTTTCTTGTGTCATGTTTTTAAAATGGCCAATTTGCCCTGTCTGTCTTTCTCACCTGTATCTCTGTGTGCCTGCCTGTCTGTCTGTCTCTCCTGCAGAAGTCTAACCGCCTCTATCAGGTCTCAGTGGGTCAGTGTCTCTCCGTCGCTCAGCCAATTGGGCCCAAGGGTTACGTCTCCATGGCGATATGTGACGCGTCACAGGCGCAGCAGTGGCAGCTGGAGGCCTGATGACATCACGCCTCCATGAGACGGACGGACATTTTAAAGACAATCAGGTTTTATTGAAGAGACGTTTTGTGTTTTAGTGTCTCAGGATGACTTTTATCAACCAGCAGCTTTTTAACGATTCGTTTTCCTCCGCTGACGACCGAGCAAACAGTCCTGGAACCTCCTGGAATGTTTAAGTTTTGGAAAGAAGGATTCCAGGAACCAACAGGAGGAGTTTGTACATTTTAGCGTCTGTTTATCCTAACGTGATTTTTCTCTCCTGGAAACTGATTGTGCTTTTTATAACCTAGTCCTGGATTCATCAATGAGCTCACCTGCTGTCACACACCTGTGTGACGCTGAGAGGAGACGGTCGCTGGTCAGTAATGTTTGTGTCGGCTCATCTTCAATAAATCATCAACACATCGAGAGAGACAAACGATTATATCATTTCATTATGATTATGATTATGATTTTGAACGTGTATTTTTGATTTTAGACTGATTGAGGTGTCCAGCTGACACTCTGCAGGGAAATACGTTGATAAAGATGTAGAAATATACAAAGAATGTAAAATAATCCAAGTTAAGGAAAACCTGCTCCGACAGAACGATCTGTGGTTGTGACGAGCGCAGCAGCGAGGAAGATAATGTGAACACTGAACTGACCTTTGATCACAGCACAGTTTGTGTTACCTGAACATCAACACGTTGAAGGACTGAATGTAGAGCCGGATCGTCTCCAGCTGCACATGCTGAGGAACAAACAGCGCAGCAACAGACTTTAACTTTATTGTTATTTAAAATGAAAATCTATGTGACTACAACAGATGAAGCATCAGAAGATGATGGTCCCAAAGATTTATCAGTTGTTATAGAAATCAAATCGAACATTAAAGATACAATGTGTCAGAGTTCTGCATTAAACCAACTGGACCTTTGTTCTGTGTGTTGTTGAGTTCTGTTCTCACATCATGACAAATGTTTCCAACAAAGTTCCAGCAGAGAAATCCTCCAGAGTCCTCGAGGTGACGCTGAGGTTCATCTGCTCGTCTGTCTGTAACTTCAGGAGAGTCAGAGAGGAAGGCAGTCTGAGAACCAGACCCAACAGAACCAGAAGAACTCTTTAGAACATTAGAGAGTTGAGGTGAAGCTCTGAGTGAAGTCAGCACTCAGCAGAGACTCTGGTTCTGGTTCTGGTTCTGTATCCTTTCTGTAACATTACGTTCATGAAGTAAAGTCCATTTTCCCCTCCAGCTCCAGCACTGTTCATTGAATCTGAAGTTAATGTGGACTGAATGTAAACAGGTTAAACCAGGTGTGTGAGAGCAGCAGGACCTACCTGTATGACATCACAGCAGCACGTTCATGAGCTTCTCGCCTGTTTTTTGGAGCTGCTTGTTATTTCACTTGTTTGCTGAACTTTTCTCGATCTGTCGGCTGAGTTGAACTTCTGAAATGTGAGATGAGTTTCTCCTGGAGGAACGAACGGATCCAGAGACTGATTGAATGTTGAAACATGGCTGAATATATATTAATATAATAATATATATGTATCTGTAAACAGTGCCTGTCATAAGTTTCTCATTCTTGTTGTTTCTGTATTTGTATTATTTCTACATTATAGATCAAAACTGAAGACATTTAAACTACGAAGGGACACGTGTGTTATCATGTAGGAAGCAAAAGTGTTGATGAAACGTGAACATGTTTTATATTTTAGATTCTGAAAGAAGTCACCTGCTGCTTGATGACAGATTTGCTCACCTCTGACGTTCTGTCAGTCAGATTTACGAGCTTGTTAACGTGGAACGGTTTCCAACAGTCTTGAAGGAGTTCCAGAGCGGCTCTGTCTTCACTCTGCAGAACCAAAATTCTACAACTTGGACTCATCAGACCGAAGTACAGATTTCCACTTCCAACCGTTTCTGTGGACTCTAATCTGAGTCTGGTAACTCCGATGAACTCGTCCTGTGCAGCAGAGGTGACTCCTGGTCTTCCTCTCCTGGGAGGTCCTGAGCCAGCTTCATTGTGTGTTTGATGGTTTTCATGACTGCACTTGATGAATTCAAAGTTCTTGATATTTTCCAGATCGACTGACCCTCATGTCTTAAAGCAATGATGGACTGTTGTTTCCCTTCACTAGCTGAGTGGTTGTTGTCATAAGATGGATCAGAACAGTAGCTGAATAGCTCAGAGTTTCCAGCCCTCCTCTGCACAACACAACTGATGGTCTCAAACACAAATCGACTCTCGACCAGACGCAGCTGTCGAACAGTTCCAGGTGTCGACGTGGTGTCAGAGGTGTCGACACAGCAGGAGGCCGCTACTGAAATATAAATCATATTCTGGTTCAACACTTTTTAGTTTACTCCATAATTCCACACATGTTCCGTCATAGTTTAAATGTCTGCAGTTTTGATCCACAATTTAGAAATGATACAAATAAAGAAACACGAGTGAGAAGACGTTTCACTGCTTCTGTCAAATGTTTCATGTTTAATTCGTCTCTGTTGTAGTTCCACCTGATGGACACCAGGCGGCGTGTGTGTAGAGAACAATCCTTTATTCAGAGACTCCAGGAGTCCTTGAATAAGCCCCCCTACAGATCTTAAGGCGTTTCAAGGGCTCATTATGGAGGTTCTTGTACTCTTGAGCAGGTTCCAGGACTTTAAGGAAGTTCCATGTGTCTTAGTTCTCAAGGTTCTTTGAAAAAGGTTCCCTTGGTCCTTGATAGGGATTCTTGAGTCCTTGAGAAGGACAGCGTATTCCTTGACATTGTTCCATTTTTCCTTGAGGATGATCCAGACATCCTTGGTGAGGCTTCAGTGTTGCCAGGTCCTTGAGATCTAGTTCCTTAAGAAGGATGGGAGCATCCTTGAGTGACCTGCAGCTCTTGTGGAGGGTGGAGGTGTCTCCAGTGGTCCTTGAACGGTTTCTAGTCTCTGTGGAGATTCAAGAGACCTTAAGAAACCTCCAGGCACCTTAATGAGTTCCAAGTTGTCTTGGTCTTTCATTAGGTTCTTGAGTCCTTGAGAAGGATGGAATAACCCTTGAGAAGGTTCCAAGGACCTTTTATAGGGACACTATAGGCCTTCAGACGTTGCCAGGAATCCTTGAAAAGGTTCCTATGGTTCTCTGCCTCCCTTAACTGATCTGAGTTCTTCAGGTTTTGGGGTGTCCTTGAAGAGTTGCTAGTCTTCCATGTGGAGACTCCAAAGGAGAAGGTTCCAGGTATCCTTAAATGGATTTCAGGATCCTTGAAAAGTTTCCAAGGGCCTTGAGGGTTTTGTGAACGTTGTAAGCGTTTCCTGTCGACCAAACGACCGACTGATTTAAACTGAACAGAGATCAATACTGTGTGTGTGTGTGTGTGTGCGTGTGTGTGTGTGTGTGTTTGTGTGTGTGTGTGTGTGTGTATGTGTGTGTGTGTGATGCAGAGTATTGACGAGAAGAGAAAGCTAATTATTTCAGGGGCTGAATCGCTTGAAGCGATCAATTACACTCTTATTACACACACACGCTACTGCACACACACACACTAATTAACCTTATTGACCTCACTGTTGGAGTTTAGGGACCAGTTCAGTTTATTGACGAGCACCCTGACCACACGCGCACACACACACACACACACACACACACACACACACACACACACACACAGTATTGATCTCTGTTCAGTTTAAATCTGTCTGTCGTTTGGTTGACAGGAAATGCTTACAACGTTCACAAACCCCTCAAGGACCTTGGAAGCTTTTCAAGGATCCTGAAATCCATTCAAGGATACCTGGAACCTTCTCAAGGGTTTTCCCATTCTGTAGGAACAACAGGAACTCTTTGTGAAAACAAGGGAGTAGCGAGTGATTTCGGACACAGCTCATGTTTCTACTCAAAGACAGAAAGAAGTTCATGTAGAACATGTGATGAATTTACAAGCAGGTCCAAATAATGCAGAATGAGTCAGAGACAGTTTCATCGTGTTACACCTGGACGTGGCATTGGAGGCGGAGCCCCGTTCATTCCCATGAAAGCAGCTCAGTGGTGTTTTGAAGTCTGTGAAGTTCGACACCCCGAGTGTGAAAACACCTGCACACCACAACTTCCTGTTTAGCTCTAATAGAGATAAAATCATTTTATCTTCTGGACTTTCCGATGAATTTTCTGACCCAATGTTACCGGTGAGGACAGGAAACGAGTCTCGTGTTGTGGACGTGATGATGTAATGACACAGTTTGACCACTGTGATGACTGAAGTGGTCCAGACCTCTTCTGAATGTGGTCTGAGGGATCGGATCTCAGATGTTTTCTTTCACACCTGTACTCAGAGCTGTCCACTTGTAATCAGATTACTCAGGACAGGTGTTTAGTCTGTGTGTCACCACTCAACCTGTTTCCAACGGTCCATAGGACAGTTCCAGGACTCTTTGTAGACAATCCGAGTCCTTTAAAGGTCTTAGGGCTTCTTGAAGAGGAGAGAGGGATTCTGGGAGTTTCCTGATGTCCTTCCAGGAGTCTTCAGTGTTTCTGGGTTGTAAGTCTTTGAGCAGGTTCCAGGAGTCCTGAAGAGGACCTGGGACCTTTGTGAGGTTCTAGCGGTTCTTGGGCAGATTTGTGAAGTTTATGAATGAGCTTGAAGAGCTGATGGGCAACCTTGAGGAGTTTTATATGAACCTTGAGAATGTTTATATGAACCTTGAGGAGTTTTATTTGGACCTTGAGGAGTTTCCAGGGATCATGGTGGAGGTAGCGAGGTATTTGGTTGTGTGGGTTTGTCCGTGACTGAAAGCTCTGCAACAAGGCCCGCTGTAAAAATCAATCCACACACACACACACACACACACAAAGCAGTGACCTGTCAATTGTGCAGACAGTGTTTCATCAATGAGCTGCAGATCAATAAAGTTTCTCTAAATTTCTGAATGTGGATTTATGAGGCAGATTCAATCCAACCGTCCAAACAGCCAGCAGCCGCTCAGACTGCATGATGTCACATTAACTCTCCCTGTGTGTGTGTGTGTGTGTGTGTGTGTGTGTGTGTGTGTGTTTGGACAACATTAGCATCTAATAAGTAACATTAGCATTTCAAAGCTAGCTCCACCTGAAACATGTGCAGCAGTTAGTGACACACAGACATTAAACTGCACTCAGAGTACTTTTACTCTAAATTTATCTGAGAATACAGTGGGTGTGTGTGTGTGTGTGTGTGTGTGTGTGTGTGTGTGTGTGTGTAAGGCAATCAGCAGTAAGTGTATTGTGTGTTTCTGGACGGAGACGATCAGCCGCCTGCAGCTAATCAATACTCCGATCAATACTGGCAATGGAGGGGGAGATCTAACAAGTCATTGTGTGTGTGTGTGTGTGTGTGTGTGTGTGTGTATGTGTGTGTGTGTGTGTATGAGGTTGTGACTGTCAGCTGAACTTCCTGTCAGATGTTTTAAAGACGATTCAAAGTTTTGGGTTCAAACTCTGGTCAACACACACACACACAGACACACACAGACACACACTTTCTTTAAATGTAGCTGGTGAACTGACGTTAACTTGAACACTCATAATGTGCCTTTGTCTGATTGTTACACATAATTATGTTATAAACTTCAACACGCACACACACAGGTCGAATTTCACCGTCTAAGTATGTCAGTAAAATGATCTGATAACACACACACACACACACACACACACACACACACATACACACACACACACACTTTCCTGTCAGTACTGATATAAATAGGAGGTCATCATGTCTGTAGAGTGAGGCGGTGAAATCAGCCCCGATAATAACAATCACATGTGAAACACTGAGCAGAGTCAAAAACATGTTCAACGGTTGTTGCTACAGACCGACAGGCAAGGGTGAGACGGTCAGAGGGTCAGGTCGGTAGAAGACAACAGCAGTCGTCTCAGAGGTTCAGGTCGGTAGAAGACAACAGCAGACGGTCAGAGGTTCAGGTCGGTAGAAGACAACAGCAGACGGTCAGAGGGTTAGGTCGGTAGAAGACAACAGCAGACGGTCAGAGGGTTAGGTCGGTAGAAGACAACAGCAGACGGTCAGAGGTTCAGGTCGGTAGAAGACAACAGCAGACGGTCAGAGGTTCAGGTCGGTAGAAGACAACAGCAGACGGTCAGAGGGTTAGGTCGGTAGAAGACAACAGCAGACGGTCAGAGGTTCAGGTCGGTAGAAGACAACAGCAGACGGTCAGAGGTTCAGGTCGGTAGAAGACAACAGCAGACGGTCAGAGGTTCAGGTCGGTAGAAGAAGGCAGCAGACGGTCAGAGGTTCAGGTCGGTAGAAGACGGCAGCAGACGGTCAGAGGTTCAGGTCGGTGGAAGACAACAGCAGACGGTCAGAGGGTCAGGTCAGTAGAAGACGGCAGCAGACGGTCAGAGGTTCAGGTCGGTAGAAGACAACAGCAGACGGTCAGAGGTTCAGGTCGGTAGAAGACAACAGCAGACGGTCAGAGGTTCAGGTCGGTAGAAGACAACAGCAGACGGTCAGAGGTTCAGGTCGGTAGAAGACGGCAGCAGACGGTCAGAGGGTCAGGTCGGTAGAAGACGGCAGCAGACGGTCAGAGGTTCAGGTCGGTAGAAGACAACAGCAGACGGTCAGAGGTTCAGGTCGGTAGAAGACGGCAGCAGACGGTCAGAGGGTCAGGTCGGTAGAAGACGGCAGCAGACGGTCAGAGGTTCAGGTCGGTAGAAGACAACAGCAGACGGTCAGAGGTTCAGGTCGGTAGAAGACAACAGCAGACGGTCAGAGGTTCAGGTCGGTAGAAGACAACAGCAGACGGTCAGAGGTTCAGGTCGGTAGAAGAAGGCAGCAGACGGTCAGAGGTTCAGGTCGGTAGAAGACGGCAGCAGACGGTCAGAGGTTCAGGTCGGTAGAAGACAACAGCAGACGGTCAGAGGTTCAGGTCGGTAGAAGACGGCAGCAGACGGTCAGAGGTTCAGGTCGGTAGAAGACAACAGCAGACGGTCAGAGGGTCAGGTCGGTAGAAGACGGCAGCAGACGGTCAGAGGTTCAGGTCGGTAGAAGACAACAGCAGACGGTCAGAGGGTCAGGTCGGTAGAAGACGGCAGCAGACGGTCAGAGGGTCAGGTCGGTAGAAGACGGCAGCAGACGGTCAGAGGTTCAGGTCGGTAGAAGACAACAGCAGACGGTCAGAGGGTCAGGTCGGTAGAAGACGGCAGCAGACGGTCAGAGGTTCAGGTCGGTAGAAGACAACAGCAGACGGTCAGAGGTTCAGGTCGGTAGAAGACAACAGCCGACGGTCAGAGGTTCAGGTCGGTAGAAGAAGGCAGCAGACGGTCAGAGGTTCAGGTCGGTAGAAGACGGCAGCAGACGGTCAGAGGTTCAGGTCGGTAGAAGACAACAGCAGACGTCAGAGGTTCAGGTCGGTAGAAGACGGCAGCAGACGGTCAGAGGTTCAGGTCGGTAGAAGACAACAGCAGACGGTCAGAGGGTCAGGTCGGTAGAAGACAACAGCAGACGGTCAGAGGGTCAGGTCGGTAGAAGACAGCAGCAGACGGTCAGAGGGTCAGGTCGGTAGAAGACGGCAGCAGACGGTCAGAGGTTCAGGTCGGTAGAAGACAACAGCAGACGGTCAGAGGGTCAGGTCGGTAGAAGACGGCAGCAGACGGTCAGAGGTTCAGGTCGGTAGAAGACAACAGCAGACGGTCAGAGGTTCAGGTCGGTAGAAGACAACAGCAGACGGTCAGAGGTTCAGGTCGGTAGAAGAAGGCAGCAGACGGTCAGAGGTTCAGGTCGGTAGAAGACGGCAGCAGACGGTCAGAGGTTCAGGTCGGTAGAAGACAACAGCAGACAGTCAGAGGTTCAGGTCGGTAGAAGACAACAGCAGACGGTCAGAGGTTCAGGTCGGTAGAAGAAGGCAGCAGACGGTCAGAGGGTCAGGTCGGTAGAAGACGGCAGCAGACGGTCAGAGGGTCAGGTCGGTAGAAGACAACAGCAGACAGTCAGAGGGTCAGGTCGGTAGAAGACGGCAGCAGACGGTCAGAGGTTCAGGTCGGTAGAAGACGGCAGCAGACGGTCAGAGGTTCAGGTCGGTAGAAGACAACAGCAGACGGTCAGAGGGTCAGGTCGGTAGAAGACAGCAGCAGACGGTCAGAGGGTCAGGTCGGTAGAAGACGGCAGCAGACGGTCAGAGGTTCAGGTCGGTAGAAGACAACAGCAGACGGTCAGAGGGTCAGGTCGGTAGAAGACGGCAGCAGACGGTCAGAGGTTCAGGTCGGTAGAAGACAACAGCAGACGGTCAGAGGTTCAGGTCGGTAGAAGACAACAGCAGACGGTCAGAGGTTCAGGTCGGTAGAAGAAGGCAGCAGACGGTCAGAGGTTCAGGTCGGTAGAAGACGGCAGCAGACGGTCAGAGGTTCAGGTCGGTAGAAGACAACAGCAGACGGTCAGAGGTTCAGGTCGGTAGAAGACGGCAGCAGACGGTCAGAGGTTCAGGTCGGTAGAAGACAACAGCAGACGGTCAGAGGGTCAGGTCGGTAGAAGACGGCAGCAGACGGTCAGAGGTTCAGGTCGGTAGAAGACAACAGCAGACGGTCAGAGGTTCAGGTCGGTAGAAGACAACAGCAGACGGTCAGAGGGTCAGGTCGGTAGAAGACAACAGCAGACGGTCAGAGGGTCAGGTCGGTAGAAGACGGCAGCAGACGGTCAGAGGTTCAGGTCGGTAGAAGACGGCAGCAGACGGTCAGAGGGTCAGGTCGGTAGAAGACCGCAGCAGACGGTCAGAGGTTCAGGTCGGTAGAAGACTGCAGCAGACGGTCAGAGGTTCAGGTCGGTAGAAGACGGCAGCAGACGGTCAGAGGTTCAGGTCGGTAGAAGACAACAGCAGACGGTCAGAGGGTCAGGTCGGTAGAAGACCGCAGCAGACGGTCAGAGGTTCAGGTCGGTAGAAGGTGGCAGCAGATGTCTCAGAGGTTCAGGTCGGTAGAAGACGGCAGCAGATGTCTCAGAGGTTCAGAGTGGTAGAAGACCGCAGCAGACGGTCAGAGGTTCAGGGTGGTTGAAGGTGGCAGCAGATGTCTCAGAGGTTCAGGGTGGTTGAAGGTGGCAGCAGATGTCTCAGAGGTTCAGAGTGGTAGAAGGTGGCAGCAGATGTCTCAGAGGTTCAGGGTGGTAGAAGACGGCAGCAGATGTCTCAGAGGTTCAGAGTGGTTGAAGGTGGCAGCAGATGTCTCAGAGGTTCAGAGTGGTAGAAGGTGGCAGCAGATGTCTCAGAGGTTCAGGGTGGTAGAAGGTGGCAGCAGATGTCTCAGAGGTTCAGGGTGGTAGAAGGTGGCAGCAGATGTCTCAGAGGTTCAGAGTGGTAGAAGACGGCAGCAGACGGTCAGAGGTTCAGGGTGGTTGAAGGTGGCAGCAGATGTCTCAGAGGTTCAGAGTGGTAGAAGGTGGCAGCAGATGTCTCAGAGGTTCAGGGTGGTAGAAGGTGGCAGCAGATGTCTCAGAGGTTCAGGTCGGTAGAAGACGGCACCGTAGTGTGAAAGGTTAGTTCAATGTGTCCGTGCTGCGTTCAGGGACCGGTCGATCCTGCCTATGAGCCGTACTGATAGCAGCTCAGGCTCATATTGATTTCCGTTCTCCATCAGAAGAATAATAAAGTGTTTCTGTCACATCACTGCACACGTTCTCCTCTCCATCAAACGATTTCCAACATCTGTGACACACAATGAGCCGACCAGTGACACGCAGCCTGACATACATCAGGCTACTTACGGTTTAATTTCAGTCTGCTGTCCTACTGTCAGAGGACAAGACGGGAAACAAAACAACCAGTACAACATCACTTTAATGAATCTTAGCTTAGCACAAAGACTGGTAGCAGATGGAAACTTGTTCTGTGTGTGTGTGTGTGTGTGTGTGTGTGTGTGTGTGTGTGTGAGATGGATCAATGAGGATGAAGAGATCTGAGGTGTTTGTCATAACTGCAGCAGATATCAGAGGGTGTTTCATTTATTGATCAGCTGCTGCGCTGGGAACCAATCAGCTTCCTGTGTGTGTAAGTGAATTAAAGTGAAGTGAGAGTGTGTGTGTGTGTGTGTGTGTGAGAGAGAGAGAGAGAGAGAGAGAGATTGTGGCCCCCCAGGGCTTCATGAAGGAGGAGGTCCATCTGTGGGACGATCGATCGGAGAGAGAGCTGATGTGAGCAGTCTCTCCTCCGGCTTCACTTCGGACTGAAGAGAAGCAGAGCAAACATGACAATACAGAAGACAGGCAGCCAGGACTGGTGCTTTTATTTTGAAATTTAGTCTGAGAATACAGATTAAGCGTTTAAAGAAAACCGACAGTGAGGATTTATTCTGTGCGTCTCTTCTTTCCCCACAAGATTTCTTAATGTTTCTGAGGATGACGGCGGTTCAAGCGCTGGTGCTGCTGATCTTCGGGGTCGTGCAGGTGAACGGAGCGCGAGTGGTGAGCGGTGAGTTACGTTCACAACATTTAATCTTTCCTCATTTGTGTCATGTTGACTGAATATTGAGGTTTGAACAGTTTTAAAAACTGCATCAGAGCCTCAAAGAGAACAGAGAGACTTTAATGAACAAAAGGATCTTAAACAATGTTTGATAAACGATGTTCCAGCGAAGAATGTTTTCAACAGCATCGCTTCATTTATAAAGTAAAGCTGAAATTAAGTTATATTATTTTGCTGTTTGGTAAAAGTTAAAGCTTTTCTGAATTCTGCAGATGATCCATAAGAATCCTTTGATAGGGTTATTACACAGTAGAGTGTATACCTTTGCCAAGGTCCAACAGACACCCTTCAATCAATCAGGTCCAATGTGGTATCAAACTCTACAGCCCGGCGTCACTTAATCTGAACTCAACACATCTCATATCACAAAAACACACCTGTGATCAAGAATCCTGGATCTGTCTCTTTATCTGGACCAGCACCAAAACCTGTGTAGACCACAGTTCAGTAGTTTTAGCAGAATCCAGCTGACAAGCAAACAAACAACCAAAAAACAACCAACATCAAACCAGTCGGATGGCTGTTTGTTTGTCAGCAGGACTGCACAAAAAGTACCAAACACGTTTGGACCAGACTCTGGCAGATGTGTCAGGATCAGAACTGACAGGGTGTTGTGGTTTATGGGGTGCTGAGGTGGGTCGTGCAGGTGGTGCAGCCTTGACTGTGACCCTCAGATCAGTCAGACGTACGTTCGCGTTACATGTTTATGAGCTGACGGTCATGTTGAAGGAGACGTCGGGACATCGTCCAGCTGTGTTTGTGGAGGCAGAACCAGGTGTTTGAATCAGGATGTTTACCTCAGCACAGTGATGTCACCTAAAGAAAGGTAAAGTTTCAGTGAAGCTGTGGTTTGTCAACATGTCCTCTGGTGTTTGTGTTGCTCATGAGATGATTTAATCTTTAACATACTGGGTCATCTCACCTGTCCTCAGGTAAAGAGACAGGTGAGAGGACACTGCCTCCTCCTTTTACTACGTCCCGTTACATTCACTATTATTATTCATATGATGTCAGATATGATGATACATTGGTTGTTTTTAACAGTCTGTGTAGTTTCATACAAACCATCTGCTGACTCTGAATCACAGCCAACACTGAATAATGACAGAGAGACAGACAGGCTGAGAGACAGACAGGCTGAGAGACAGACAGGCTGATAGTAGACAGATATATATGGAGCTCTTTAGTGGCTTCAACAGTAAAGTGATGATGGTGCAGAAGAGAATCCAGCTAATCACTTAAAGTAGCTCTGTGAGGCCGTTTTAACCAGACTGAGTATTAATCACTGCAGCTGTACACACACACACACACACACACACACATACAGCTCAGTGACTCTGCTGTAAATTTCGCAGATTACTGTTTCTATGCAGTGATGATGTCACAAAACAGTGATGATGTCACAAACACCAACTGGCAAGAAGCAATGTTCCTCCGTGGAGATCGAGGAGGAACAAAGGTTCATGTAGAGCATTCAGCTGATCCAACCATCGGACCAGGAACCACAACATCACCAAACTCCCTTAACAAATGTAGTGATTTTTACAGTTAACATTCACATTTACATTTGGGACATTTAGCAGACGCTTTTGTCCAAAGCGACTTACAATAAGTACATTTGTCACAAGAGAGAAACCACGACAATACCGTCAATGAGTAAAAAATAAAAAATAGAAACAATTTTCTAGCCCTCGTCTGAGCATCTTAGCTGCTGTTTATCAAGGAGACTTTTAGTACATAAGTGCTGTGATTTAAGAGCTAACGGGTCGTGCTCTGTGGGGGCGAGGTGAAGTCTGAACAAGTGAGTCTTGAGTCTTTTGCAGAAGATGGAGAGTGACTCTGCTGTCCTGACATGACTTGGTCGGGAGTTCAATCCACCACTGAGGCTCCAGAACAGAGAATAGTCGCGAGCGGGCTTTGTTTGGGACCGGGATGAAGAGGAGTTCAGGTTCACTCAGGTTGAGTTTGAGGTGATGAGCAGCCGTCATAGCAGAGATGATGCAGACATTCAGAGATGAGCGTCACAACGTGGCTGCTGGAGGAGGACGAGGGGAAAGAGAGGAACAGTTGGTGTCGTCAGCATATCAGTGGTCAGAGAATCCATGTGATGTGACTGCAGAGCCGAGTGATCTAGTGTTAGTGAGAACAGAACCGGTCCTGATACTGAGCCTTGAGGGACACCAGTTTCCAGAAAGCAGGGTTTGGAAAAGGAGCCGTTCCAGGTGACCTGAAAGGTGCAATTTGTCAGGTATGATGTGAACCACGTCAGAGCAGTCAGTGAAAGCAAACTGAAACTCTGTCTCTGACTAATTCTTCATTATTTGGATTATTTTGTTAATTAATAATGTTCTACACAAACTTCTTTTGGTCTCAGTAATGGACGGGTTTGTTTCATTTAGAGCAGGAAGTGACAATCAGATCACAGCTGGTCACTCAGACGCAGGTTAAAGTAGCTGTGAACTGATCGATCACTCAGGTCTGATGGTGACTGACAGTAGGTGTGAACTGGGCCTCTGTCTCTGTCTCAGGTCAGACAGTGTGTTTGGGGGGTCCAGAGCGTCCCTGCTATAAAATCGCATATTTCCATGACGTGTCGAGCCGCGTTGCCTTCAGGGAGGCGTGTCAGGCCTGTGAGATGGACGGAGGGTCGCTGCTCAGTATCGAGAGCCAGGCGGAGCAGAGAGACATCGAAAATCTGCTGCAGGTTAGTCACACCGCTCCTCTTCATCTCCTCATCATCCTCCTCCTCCTTTCATCTTCCTCCTCCTCCTCCTCTCATCTTCCTGTCATCTTCCTCCTGTTTGAATCCAGGAGCTGCGTTCAGGAGCAGCAGGAGGTGCAGGAGGAGGAGGAGGCATAGCGGACGGTGACTTCTGGATCGGTCTGACTCGAGCAGACGGAGTCGATCAGACTCATCCTGACCTCAGCAACACGTTTACTTCCTGTCCAGAACTGTACCATTGGACTGATGGCAGCGTGGCCTCCTTCAGGTGAGTGTGATGTCACAGGAGCAGGTAGACCAGTGAAGGGTCGACGTGACGGTTATTTACTGGCTGAGGTAGTTTGGAGAATGTTAACCAGATCTCAGTAACACAACCACAGAAAAAAAGGATGGACGCCACACAGCTGAGCGTGTGAATACTGTACATTAATGTGACGATGATGATGATGATGGTGATGATGGTGATGATGGTGATGGTGATGATGGTGATGATGATGATGGTGATGATGATGATGGTGATGATGATGATGATGATGGTGATGATGATGATGATGATGATGGTGGTGATGATGGTGATGATGGTGATGATGGTGATGATGGTGGTGGTGATGATGATGATGGTGGTGATGGTGGTGATGGTGGTGATGATGGTGATGATGGTGATGATGGTGATGATGGTGATGGTGTTGATGGTGATGGTGATGATGGTGGTGATGATGATGGTGATGGTGATGATGGTGATGGTGATGGTGATGATGATGGTGATGGTGATGATGATGATGATGGTGATGATGATGGTGATGATGATGGTGATGGTGATGGTGATGGTGATGATGATGATGATGGTGATGATGATGGTGATGATGATGATGATGGTGATGATGATGGTGATGGTGATGATGGTGATGATGGTGATGATGATGATGGTGATGGTGATGGTGATGATGGTGATGATGGTGATGATGATGATGGTGATGGTGATGGTGATGATGGTGATGATGGTGATGATGATGATGGTGATGATGATGATGATGATGGTGATGATGATGATGATGATGGTGATGGTGATGATGGTGATGATGGTGATGATGATGATGGTGATGATGATGGTGATGGTGATGATGGTGATGATGGTGATGATGATGATGGTGATGGTGATGGTGATGGTGATGATGATGGTGATGGTGATGATGGTGATGATGATGGTGATGATGATGATGATGGTGATGATGATGGTGATGGTGATGATGGTGATGATGGTGATGATGATGATGGTGATGGTGATGGTGATGGTGATGATGGTGATGATGGTGATGATGATGATGGTGATGATGATGGTGATGGTGATGATGGTGATGATGATGGTGATGATGATGATGATGGTGATGATGATGATGATGGTGATGGTGATGATGATGATGATGGTGATGGTGATGATGATGATGATGGTGATGATGATGGTGATGATGGTGATGGTGATGGTGATGATGATGATGATGGTGATGGTGATGATGTAGGAACTGGTACTTTGATGAGCCGTCCTGTGGAGGAGAGGCCTGTGTCGTCATGTACCATCAACCAACTGCACTTCCTGGTCTGGGCGGGGCTTATCTCTACCAATGGAACGACGACCGCTGCAACATGAAGCACAACTTCATCTGCAAATATGAACCAGGTACCATCAGCCAATCAGCTCCACTCTATTAACAAACCAGGTACCATCAGCCAATTAACTTCCCTCTAATAACAAATACCTCTGTCTTTCAGAGAGCCATGTTGTGAAGGAACACAGTGACTCACCTGGAGGGCGGGGCACAGGTGAGTCCTGAGGACACACTCACCTGAATATAATACAACGATATAATGAAGCTAATGAAGAACATCATGATCAGTTCCTGCTGCGGGTTCAACTACAGCTCACTGACGACGCCACCAAAGCACCACCCTGAGGTCCAACGTGTGTGTGTTTATGTGTGTGTCTTCAGAGGCGACAGCAGGTGGAGGCGTCGCCAAACAACCTGCAGGCAGTGAGGAGGTTCCCCCTCAGGTCACCATGGCTGGAGGTTCTGTTCAAGTTAATCTCCACAGATGAACTCCACTCTGTGCTGTGTGAAGCTAAATTAACTGTGTAGCAGTAAGAAGCTAATGCTAGGCTACAAACAGACGACATCACGGTCACATGACTGAAACGTCTCCACCACTAAGAGTCTTACTGCACAATTACTATCCAGGTTTTCTATAAACTGATGAATGAACAAGTTGTAAAGTCAGAGTTAGAACAGTGTGTAACTAAAGTGGCTGTAAAGACGGACTAGTGAGTAGATGAGTCTCCGTGTTCGCTGTGAGGACGTTTAATGTCCCCGACAACCTCTGTAGTCTCATTCAGACACTCGTTAGCAACCGCTAACTGATTTTAACACATGAAGAGCTTCAGAATTAAACTGTGGTACATTTAATGATGATTTTATGTTGGAGAACAAAACGTTTAAATGTGTTCATCCTGTAACCACACAGCTTATTACACACATTCAACTGGAAACACATTCAGACTTTGAGACGAGGAGACAGGAAGTGCTAACATGCGAACATGCTAACAGACTTCAGGTTTTAGGACGACAGACTACAACAATCTATTGGGTAGTCCTTAAGAAACACAATGCATTCTGGGTCAGCTGAGCATGTGCAGTAAGCCAATGGTGCACTCTTATCCAGACATCACTGTCGCACACAGAGTCCACAGATCATTCAGCTCCACAGACACTGTGATTTTACACATGATGTCACACTGTGATGTCACACATGATGTCTGTCTCTGTTCAGGCATGTTACTGGTGTACGTGATCATCCCCACCATCCCCCTGCTGCTGCTCATCCTGGTGGCTTCTGGGACATGTTGTGTTCAGATGCTCAGTCGAAGGTAAGACCGGAGACTGGAAACACGTCAGAACTCTCTCTTTAAAAACAGCCTTTCTCTTCATCAGGTACAGAAACATCAGGTGAACACAGGTGAACTACTGAATAAATGGTGGTGCATCAGATCCCACTGAGTCGTTGGAGAAACAAAACTAGTAAAGCTGAATATAAAAGGTAACTACAGCCGGACCAGACTGGACCGAACTGGACGGGACCTCAGAGGGGCTGCAGGTCACATGTCTCTCTGAAGGAGGACGTTCTCTGACACCAGCTGGTCTCAGGTCACAGTCAGACTGACGCCAACTACAAATCCCAGCAGCCTCTGCTCCTCCTGTTGAATCTGCTGACAGAGACCACGGATACTGCTGAGGATGCACACTGTCTGTGTGTGTGTGTGTCTGTGTGTGTGTGTGTGTGTGTCTGAGAGAGAGAGTGTGTGTGTGTAGTGCTTACTCAGTGATTATGACGGGTCAAACACTCAGATGTCTGGTTAACAAGAGATGATTTACAGCAGCTACTGGCTCAGTGCCCTGTGTGTGTGTGTGTGTGTGTGTGTGTGTGTGTGTGTGTGTGTGTGTGTGTGTGTGTGTGTGTGTGAGACAGAGTCAATACCTGGCATCAGTTCAGGTGTTTCTTCCAGCAGACAGTTTGCTGAAACTGGTGCTGTTACTGAACGTCATGACTGTATTCAGTTTGATGATGACACAATCGTATTGATCGCACTGATTGATCGCATTGATCGCACTGTTTGATCGCATTGATCGCACTGATTGATCGCATTGATCACAGTGATTGATCGCATTGATCGCACTGATTGATCGCATTGATCACACTGATTGATCGCATTGATCACACTGAGCTCCTGCAGTGTGTTTACGGTCACTAACATCTGGACGATCAGCTGTTCGAAATCCGACCAATCACAGCACAGACTGATAATCAATATGAATCATTTCTAAACTGATCAATCATGTGGTAACCATGGTAACCTTTCCCTGCAGTGCTCCCCGCACCAAGACTGCAGCCAACCAATCAAACCTGTGGATCACCAGGACACCCAAACCAGACACCACGGAGGCCTGACCCCGCCTGCAGACATCAACCACACTGACATCACAGCAGTGTCCAACCAATCATCTTCTTCAGGACAGGAGTGGGTGGAGCTTTGGGTTCTCAGAGATGATGTCATCACAGAGGCTTTTATTTTTTTATTGGTCTGATTCAGCTTGTGTCATTTCCTGTCCGGTGACTGCACCACTCTGATTACTGAGTATTTCTACTCCATTACTGCACATACGTTCATTTACTGTACAGACAGTTTGTACACTTCCCTCCTTCCTTCCCTCCTTCTTTTCTTCCCTGTCTTTACTTATATCCTTCTTTCCCTCCTTCTTTCCTTCCCTAGCTCCTTCCATCCTCTCCGTACTTCCTACTTTCCTTCTGTCTCCTTCTTGTTTCTGTCCTCATCCCTTCCCTTTTTTCACTTTCCCTTCTTTCTTCTGTCTCCTCCTTTCCTTTCCTTATCTCCTCCATTCTTCTCTAACCTCCTCTCTTATGTCCTTTGTTCCCTTCTGTACCTCCTCCTTTCCTTCCCTGCCTCCTTCCGTTATGTCTCTCTTTGATGTTTAATTAAACATGTTAATGAAGCGGGAGGGATCAGCTGAGCGATCGCCTCAGCGGACGTGTTGATTTCAGACTGAAGCCTGCAGGGTCGATATGAATTTAAAAGGAAGAACAGAGAAAAAAGAGGAGGAGGCTGATTTATTAAAAGTCATTCATGTGCGAGTCAATGTGTGACAAATCTGGTTGAAAACAGACTTAATGTTTTATTGTTATTGTTGTTGTTGTTGAGCACTGAAACTGTCTGCCGACTGTCATCGAACTCCTGTCTGGAGAACAGCAAGTAACAAGCACTGAACCTCACATCACTGTTGCCTGAAGCAGTCGTCCTGTGACAGTCAGCCGCCCACCTGGAGCAAAGCTCTGTTCCACCTGGAGCATACGTCTGTTCCACCTGGAGCAAACGTCTGTTCCACATGGAGCAAACCTCTGTTCCACCTGGAGCAAACCTCTGTTCCACCTGGAGCAAACCTCTGTTCCACCTGGAGCAAACGTCTGTTCCACATGGAGCAAACGTCTGTTCCACATGGAGCAAACCTCTTTTCCACCTGGAGCAAACCTCTGTTCCACCTGGAGCAAACCTCTGTTCCACCTGGAGCAAACGTCTGTTCCACCTGGAGCGAACGTCTGTTCCACCTGGAGCAAACCTCTGTTCCACCTGGAGCAAACGTCTGTTCCACCTGGAGCAAACGTCTGTTCCACCTGGAGCAAACGTCTGTTCCACTGGAGCAAACGTCTGTTCCACCTGGAGCAAACGTCTGTTCCACCTGGAGCAAACGTCTGTTCCACCTGGAGCAAACGTCTGTTCCACCTGGAGCAAACGTCTGTTCCACCTGGAGCAAACGTCTGTTCCACCTGGAGTAAACGTCTGTTCCACCTGGAGCAAACCTCTGTTCCACCTGGAGCAAACGTCTGTTCCACCTGGAGCAAACGTCTGTTCCACCTGGAGCAAACCTCTGTTCCACCTGGAGCAAACGTCTGTTCCACCTGGAGCAAACCTCTGTTCCACCTGGAGTAAACGTCTGTTCCAGCTGTAGCAAACCTCACAACCCCAAATCCTGGAGGTAGGGTCTCTACACACTGAGCTACTGTGTCAGAACCTCTGCAGCCGATTCTCTTGGAGGTGTTGACTCTGTGATGTGGACACTTTGCTGACTAAATGCTCGTTTCATACGTGGGAAGAATCCCTATGTTTGTACGAAACGTCATCCTGTCTGTCCTACAGGCAGCGCCTGATGTTTAATATTGGAGGCAGATCCTGGGTTTGAATCCCGCTGTGGCAGGCCTTTCTGTGCAGAGTCTGCATGTCCAGCCTGTGCTTGCATCGGTTCTCCGGTCCCCCACCATCCAAAACATGAATGTTAAGCTCATTCTCCAGTCAGTCCTTGGTTACATGCGGAGCACCAATTTCACCTTGTTGAACATTTGTGATCGAATAAAGATTCACTTTGTCTCGTACATTCTGTCTCTGTGAACTTAAATCGAAATTAAAATCACCAACTTTAATGAGAAGTCAGCGTGACGGCAGGACCCAGTCTTCTGTCAGACAGGGTCCCCTGTTTCCTGATGTGATCATGTGATCATGTGATGATGTCATTAAGAGCAGAAAACTTCTCTTTGTCACTTTCTAGGATGTTTGGTGGGTCAGGATCTCAACCACAACACTTTACAACAGCATCACTATGATCATAAACAGTCTGCTGACACACTTTATATCTACAGGGTGTGATGCAAACCGTCACACCTCTTTTGGTTGCATGCTGTCAAGCTGACAGGTGGTGCAGAGTCCAGGCTGCGATGTGGTGTCACTGGAGGATCTGGTGTGTAAAAGGTCACACAGACGCCTCAGCAGTGAGACGGGACAAATCACCTCAACTGGAGAGACGAGTCAGACTGACTGACGTGAACTGTTTATTTGGTAAACTGGTATTTTTGAACCCTCACCTCAGCAAACTGTTTATGTAACATCCCAGAATTTAAAGGCCAAGAGCCTAGCAACAGTAACTCAGGGGGGCGGGGCCTCATCTTGATGCTGTTTAATGACACCTGTTCCAACATGTGCTCACAACGTGTACACACTCAAACTGTTGTGATGCTACTTCCCACACAGGTCCACAGAGGCTCAGACTGTTGGTGCTGCACATGACTAACACCATGGTAGCACTGGAAAAACCAGCATAGACCAGCACCAAAACCCAACATATGCTGGTCTTGCTGGTGCTGGTCTATGCTGGTTTTCCAGCTGGTTTTCACTATGATCAGTCCCGAGCCAGTTGTTTTGACTGTCAGTGTGTTTGTCAGCGTGCGTTGTGATAATGACACTGAACTGCTGATTTGTAATAAAGATTTTTTCCAGTATTATTGGGAGTAAGAAGACCTGCAGGCGTGTACCAGCTGTGGCTGCAGCCATGATACGACAGCTGCCTCGTTGATGTTAGAAGATCCTGCCAATGTGTCATGCAGGTCAGAGCGAGTCTTCAGGGACCATGCTGATATTCTGGCCCATGATGATGACATCATCAGGCATACCCAGCTCTCATACACTCACTAGCTATGTCTCAATTCAGGGTCTGCACACTCAAGGACCCGCCCTTTGCAACCCGTTGTCTCACCAAGTGAGTGCACGTAGGTGCGCCCTGCAGGCCGCGTCAGCCTGTTGTGAAATGGGATGGTCTACCCTTTGCAGCATTTCCTGGTTGCGTCACCAGACGTTCCCGTTCCTGTTATTGATCCCACATAATGTTATCAATATTATCATTATTAGCCAGCTAACAGTTTGGGGTCATTAACATACCGATACATTACGTTAATGCTGACATATAAACTGCTGATCGCCACATATGGTGTTATTATGATTTTAAAGGCGTTATTCCAATTTAAAATGTTTGGTTGATAGTTTTGTTTGTTGTAATGTTTTATTATCATTATAACTATATTATGAAATTGCCTCTTTCTTAAAACATTCTTAGTGACATTGCAGCCGTGGATGGAGTCAGAACTGCAGGCCCAGTTGATGGAGGATGTGGTGGACAGAGGAGACTGGACCCCCAAACACCCTGAGTACCGACCCAGATGAAGTCCCACTGACACCATCCAGCCCAGCAGCACTGCAGGGACTCCTGCTCAGCCTGTTACTGTCCATCAGCTCTAACTGTTTTAATATTGATTTTAATGATAGTTGTTTTTGTTAATAGTGAATAATAATCTGTAAATAGTTATTTATGCTGTAATTTTGTACATAGTTGTAAATGTTAAGATCTTAATAATAAAAGAAAACATTCAATCCCTTGTTGTCCCTGAAAAGTAGCACTTGATGCCATTTGCTGTTATAAATTGTACTTAAGCTGTAAATACTGGATCGGAGACAGTGGAAGGCCTCTGTCCTAACACCTCATCCATGAGGACAAACCAGGACCCAGTAGCAGCGCTGGGCCTCCCGCTGACCCTCTGCTGTCCTGGATATCTGCAATCCTGAGGCAGTGGAAATCAATCACATCAGCTATTTTCAGAAAAGTATTTATTAACTTGCATGGGTAAAACAAATATAATTTAGTTTCCACATCATCATTCAAACCTGCAGCTACTTTGTACTGGTTCTTTAAAAGGTCTCACTTGTTTCTGGCCTGCTGGGCTCGACTTCTCCTGCAGGCCCGTTGTTTCCAGAACTGTTCTGAACACAGAGAGAAACAAGAGAAAAGGTCAACACAACATCACATTAACACAGGGATGCAAAGATTTGCGACAGCAGGACTGACATCGGGTATTTATTATTTTTTATTTTCATTGCCTTCCATCCAGCCGGCGGAATGTTTTGTCCAGTGAACTCATGTTGTTCTGACCTCGGACAGTGATGAAGCTTCTGTTTGCTCCCTAAAACACAATGAAATGTAAAAGACGTTTTGTGTTACGTCAACAGAAAAAAGAGTTCTAATACAGCAAAAAATATATAATCATCATAAGGATAATCATAAACTTATTAAATTCTAACGTTTAGCTAGACTTTACAGCTTTACAGTCTGGAAATAAAGCAGCCTGATCTGAATCTGTTCATCTTGGTCCATTTATGTACATGAAGTAAAAATAGTCTATAACATCTCCACAGTCACAATAAGATATAAAATACAAGTCAACCTCTGAACGTCTTACGTTTTAAAGTAAAAGCTTTTAAGGCTTTACTTCCAAAGGGATCAAGTTGAGCATTACCAACGTATTTTAACGGACATTTTGAGGTTTTAATGTCCCTTTAAGTTTAACATATCTGACGCTGGATGTTCAAATGAGTAAAAACTGAGTATAAACCCAATACTTACATTTGAATGCGAGATCTGCGCCACTTGAGGTCACCATTATTTATTTATTTATTTCTTGTCTTTGGGCGCGCGATGAATCTTGGGATATGTGAGACCACGAAGTGTGGTTGCGGTGAACACTCGAAAAACAGGTAAAAGCAGTGCGCATTTGTGGGATGCATAATGAGAACACTTCGAATTGGGACACCCTTCGCCGCGGTATAATGACGTAATCGCACTTCAAATGCGCACTTGAAGTGTGCAGACCCTGAATTGAGACACAGCTACTGTGAGCAGAGATGAGCTTCTCTGCCTCTGCATCACTTTCCTTTAAAAGGATGTTGCGGTGTAAGTTTAATCCATGGTCTAACACGCCGTGAAACTGTGTTAGACTCCCTCTCGAGAGATCTAGTTAGCAGACCGCTAATTTACCGAGTTTTAGCAACCTCAGAAAATGACCGCACGATAACAATACACTGCAATATACGCCTCCAACAAGAAACCGCTATCAAAAAGCCACAAATAATGCTCAGAACAGCACCAAACTTCAGCAACAGTACAAACAGGCTCTCAGCACATAGTCCGGGGCAAGTCCCGACGAGTCGATTACCGAGTGCAGTAGAGTTCCGCAGCTCAAGGATGAAAATGTATGATTATGACTCCATGGAAAAGCAATCAAAGTTCATATGTGTCTTACGTACCAGTTTATAACAGTTATTATCGAGAGCGGACAGGGAAAAGAACGGAATTGAGCATTTCTAACCGCACTCGGTCATCGTCGCGCCGGGACTTCCCTGACCCAGAAGCTGATGGAGGAGAGTTGAAATCTGTTTTTAGCTTCACAATAGAAATCCAGCTAAGCTAGCGAAGGTTAGATGCCCCGGACTATGTGCTGAGACCCTATTTGTACTGTTGCTGAAGTTTGGTGCTGTTCTGAGCATTATTTGTGGCTGTTTGGTGGCGGTTTATAGTTGGATCCATTTACTGCAGTGTATTGTTGTTGTGCGGCCGTTTCTGAGGATGCTAAAGCTACGTGACCTAGTGCTCTTCAAACTTGATCCCTCGAGGGGGGGTCCTACTCGGTGTCACGGTGTGTCAGAACATGGATTAAACTTTACACCGGAAGATCCCTTTAACTCCAAGTCTCTGAACTAACAGCGTTCGTCTCTTCTGTCACTTCCTGTCGTTTCACCCGCTTCATTTTGGTGCTTTAGTCAATCAATCATCTGTCAGTCTGATCAATCATGACTTCAAGTTCACAGTCCATAAATAAAATAACACTTCTTCCCCAGCTGCTTCTTACATTTCTCCTCAAAACCAAACTAACTCTGGCCCTTTAAATACCAACCAGGTGATTGGGGGCGTGTCTAAAGAGAGTTATAGTCACCTGTGGGGACGGTCAGACGCCTCGGACAGTTTCAGGATGATTGATACGCGTGCGAACAGATGAATGTCATGTTTTATAGATGTGATGCATGTTTCCTGCTCGTGTTGAACACCCGGACAGAGTTCTGGTTCCTGAACTTCAGTGAGCTTCATCAAGAATTTAATTAAAAAACTTCAAACGACTTTAAAGCTCTTTAACAACAGATTAACTCAGTTCATGTTAACTGACCCAGAAATAAACTGATTAAAGAAAGTCTCGTTATGATTCATCAGTCAGTCCATTAACTGTCCCATTAATTACATCTGATTAACGGGAAAATTAATGGGAAGTAAAAGTGGTTCCCGTCGCCATGGGAACGTGACACTGTGTGTGTGTGTGTGTGTGTGTGTGTGTGTGTGTGTGTGTGTGTGTGTGTGTCATCATGAAACCTCTGTGAATTCAACCAATCAGCTGCCTCCGTTTGTCTGATTCTAAATAACAGGATCTACGTCTCCGTGGCAACTGAGCAAACTCTATCTGAGGAAGCTCACATGACACGAGTAAAAGCTCCAGAACAGTTTGATCAGAAGAGTAAAAGAAGAAACGTTTGTTTGTGAAGTCGACGTTTTAATTCTCCTATAAACTGAGAATCTGTTTCATATTTGGATCAAAGCATCAACTCAACTCGTTTCAGTGATTCTACATGTTTACAGAACCTTCTGAAGGCTGACAGGTGGTTCCCTCAACGTTCCCTCAACGTTCTCCATCTGTCCGACTAAATGTCAGCCAATCCCGTTTCCTCGGGTCTGTTTCAGTTCTTCAGGTTCAGTTTGCGTTCACACCATTGGACCGGCTCTCGGTCACAAACTTAAATGTTCAAACAAAGTGGCAGGAGGACGAACGATCTGAGCGCGCTCAGTTCAGACGACGTGTTTCCGTTCAGGTGGTGACGAGCGGCTGAACGCTATCCGCCTCGTCGCTCGCCACCTCCCTGCAGCCATCCCCCGCAGCGTCCACAGCCACCACCGTCTCTTCTTGCTTGTAAGTCAGAGCGGGCATCATGTCATCATCAAACAGGATGGGCGGGCCTTCCTCATGGGGCCCCGCCCCCACACCGTGCATGCGCTTCCTGTGCTGCTTGAGGTTCCCACTGCGGTTGAAGCGGGCAGAGCAGAGGTCACAGGCGAACGGCCGCTCTCCGGTGTGAATGATGACGTGTCTGGCGAGCTGCGAACGGCACTTCTTGTCTTTGCCGCAGATGTGGCAGACGAAGCTCTGCGGCAGGCGCTCTCCGTTGGCGTGGACGACCTCGCGGTGTCTCTTCAGGTGGCTGAGGCGTCTGAAGCTGTGGCTGCAGAAGTCGCAGCTGTATGGCCGCACCTCGCTGTGGGTCAGCGAGTGACTCGCCAGCAGAGACTTGAATTTGAAAACTTTTCCGCAGATCGGACATGGGAACTCCTTCGCCGACGCAGAGCTCCTCCTGCGTCTGATGGCGTGTGGCGCCTCGTTGACTCTGACCCTGAGGTGAACTCGTATATGGTGCTGCTTCAGGCAGGTGGCGCGCTGGAAGCTGCGCAGGCAGATGCTGCAGCGGTGAGGTTTGTCACCTGAGTGGATGCGAGAATGAGCAGCGAGCATCGCTTCAGATTTCAGACGCTTCCCACAGACGCTGCAGGCAAACGGCGCATCAGGTGACAGGTTTTCCTCACTGTTCACCCGGTTCGCGTGAACCAGGATCTTGTGGCGTTTGAGCTGGTACTGACGGGCAAACTTGCGTCCGCAGATGTCGCAGAGGTGCGGCCGCTCGCCGGTGTGTGTCTGGAAGTGGACCGCGAGCTGCGACTTGCATTTGAACTCTTTGCCACAGAAGTCGCAGAGCAGCGAGCTGGAGCGCTGAGACTCCGCGGCGCCGTGGACGTGGGCGATCTTCTTGTGGTGCTCGAGGTCATTGGTTCTCATGTAAGCTTTGGGGCAGAGGTCGCAGTGGAAGGGTTTCACTCCCGAGTGGATGACCTCGTGTGTTTTGAGGCGGGACCTGCAGCTGAAGGTTTTCCCGCAGACCGCACACAGCCACGTCTGCACCTCGCGCTGCTTCTCCAGCTTGGCGACGCCGTTGGGGTGCAGCCGGTTCAGGTGGTGCTGCAGATTGTCGCGGCGGTTGAAGCGCAGCTCGCACAGGTGGCAGGCAAACGGCTTTTTCCCCGTGTGGATGAAGGAGTGCCGTGCCAGACTCGACTTATTCTTCATCACTTTACCACAGACGTCACACATGGTGGTCTCGGGCTCCAGTTTCACCGCGCCCAGAGGTGCATGCTGGGAGTCCGAGTCGAGCTGGACATCCTCGAGAGCCGAGGGAGACGGATGAGAGTCGACATCTGAGGAGAGACAGGGAGGACGAGAGAGAGAGAAGAGAAACACTCATTTATATATTTATATTTTTTAAAAAGTGAGACGTAAATAAAATTAATCTGATAATCCAAAATGTATCAATATTATAATTCCATTAAAATCACAGTGAGTCTCTTGAACATGATATTATTGGGCTGCACAGCTTCACAGAACTGCTGATGCCAGACGAGGAAACAAACAGAGATCAGCTGTGAGCCCGGACACGTTCTGGAAAAGAAGGTTTGGACCAAACTGAAGATCAACAACGAACAGAGGAAGCGCACCCAGAAAGTCTGGTCCGTAGTGAAGAGAGGGACTGAACCACATCAAGAGCAGCCAGAACAGAAGAGATGGTGGATTAAATTAGATGCTGGGATTAAAGAACGGGCAGAACGAGGATTTACTGTCAGAACCAAATGTTTGAGGGGAAACTCTCCAGATACATCTGGTCCGACTGAGAAGTCACATGACGTCACATAAGGAATGAAAGGTTCCTCAGGAACCGCTGGTGAAACAGTTGACTGTTATGGAAGAGAGCAGGGCTGTTGGACAGATATACAGTGTTTGCTCTGGAACGTGGGAACAGAGAAGATAAGATATTAAATATGAGATAGTGATCAAACTAGTTTGTGTCAACACACTGGGACGAGATTCAGACTGAAGTATTTTGTAACAGGAAGGAGAAAGTTTTATTTATTGCAAACCCTTAGAACCAGAACCCTGAACCAGAACCCATCAGTGGTGTGACGAGGTAATGAAAGTGTGTGTGATGGAGACTGAGACATAAAATGTTTTTAGTTTGGATTTTCATGAGGTGAACAGAAGTTTCAATAAAAACTTTGTTCACAGCCCTTAAACTCATCCAGCACATTCTGGCTCCACAGAACGACAGCAGGTGTGTTCTGCTGGGTCGACTGCTGAAGGTTCATCACTGAGAACCAACGGCTGCTTTAAATAAATAATCAGCACATCTCATTTAAACATGTTAATAATCAATCCAACATATATAAAAGAAATCTCTGACTTAAAAATAACTCAATCCTCGGTTACCGTGGCGTCAGAACATTCTGACGGGTCACATGACATCATCAACTCTCCGGCTGATCGCTCCTGACGAAGCCTCACCAGACAGACCGGTTTAGTTTTCATCAGTGTTAGTCCTCTCTCACCTCCTTCAGGTGGAGTCCAGGTGGGATCACCTGTGTCCTCCTCCACCACCTCCCCCTCCTCCCCCTCCTCCTCCTCCTCCTCTTCCGGTTGGTGGTCAGTAGCAGGCGACACACGGTGGTGGCGGCGTTGAGCTGGACTCCGTTTGGTGGTGTTCTGTGTCCTGCTCTGAAGAGGCAGTCTCCTCTGGGACCTGGACTGAGCAGGTTTGATGGTTCTGGTTCTGGTCCGGTTGGGCGTGCAGTGCTGCAGCAGAGCGCCACCGTCTGGTCCATCAGGTCTGACCGCAAAACACTGCAGCAGCATCGCAGGTGAACCTGCCGACAGGAAACGTGTTGATAAACTGACGCTTCTGCAGACGCCTTTACATCTGATCAATACATCTGATCAATACATCTGATCAATACATCTGAACAACACCACCACAAACAACAACACCACCACAAACACCACCCAGTCACTGCCTGTAGATGGGATCAGTGAACCCGGGGCAGCAGCCTGCCCTCCTGGAGGAGGTGCTCAGTGTGAGTCTGCTGCCACCTGGTGTCACACACACATCACTTCATCAGCTGACTCTGACTCAGCCTCATCGCCATGACAACAGGGCTACCTGCCTCAAGGCTTGTGGTGTCTGATCAGCTGACTGATCGCTACTGAGCATGTGCAGCGCTCGTCAGAGATTGAAAAGAAGTGAGATGTCTCACTCCTGAGAAACTTCAGTTACCAGTTAGAATGTTATTGATTTGGATTATTGATTGACGGTTTAACGTCTGGTGAGGTTTTTGATCTGCTGCTTTCTGCTGTCACTGATTTTTCCAAACAGGAATACACACAAGAAGAAAAACAGAAAGACAAACTCAGCAGAGTTAAGTGGTTATGATCAGGTTGACGTGTGTGACCCAGTGTGTACATGCTAACGTCAGTGTTAAAGTGTAGTAAAGCACAACACACTGACTCCATGAACACATGTTGTAGTGATAAAAAGGATCCACTGATATGAACTTTCTCATGTTGACTGGAAATCTAAAACAGGACTCACCAACTCTGTCACAGTCAGTGATGAAAGTCTCACACACACACCGACTGTGTGTCACGTGACGTGAGCAGGTGTGTCTCACCTGTGTGTCTCCAGCTGAGCTGCTGACTCAGCAGGTCCACCTGGACAGCAGCGTCTCTCCTCTCTGCTGAGTCGCTCTGACAGCCCACCTCCCTCCTCTCCTCCTCCAGACTCTCCCACTGGCAGCCCACCTCCCTCCTCCTCTCCTCCTCCTCCGCCGCCTCCTCGTGTCTCAGCAGGAAGACACAGAGCTGCTCGCCTCCTTCAGGAGGCTCCAGGAGTCCAGACGACATCTTTCAAGCACGACCTGAACACAAAATCACGTTTATAGGATGTTTGAGACAACCAACTTCTTTCATAAACTGACACATTTGTTAAGGGAGTCTGGGGACTTTCTCCACGGGGACAAAGAAGGAGCCTATATTGTTCCTGTTTAGTGTCTTTGTAACATGTGACATGTTTAGATCAATAACATGTTTCTTCTTTCATAAATGGAGTGTAAATGGTGAAATCAGTGTAAACAGTGTGTTCAAACAGCTGATCAATGTTGGCAGGTAAGACTTTAGCACTTTAGACACAGAAGCAGACAGGCTGGTACAGACATGCTGCCACAAACTGACACTTTTTACAAGGAGACAAACAACTGCAGCTGAAAGATTTAATGCTGAATTTACAACAAGGACACAATGATTTACAATCTGTCAGAGACACAGTTTCACTACGTTAGAAAGTTTGTTTTAACTCAACAACTCTTAAAATCACCACATTTGTTAATGGAGTCTGGTGCTGCTGGGTGACTGCTTCAGTGTTGGATCACAAACAGCTGCAGGTCCACAGAGTCTGAACGAGTCACATGTTTTAATGAGTCTGTCTGCCTGCCTGTCTGTCTGTCTGTCTGTGAGTCTGTCTGCCTGCCTGCCTGCCTGTCTGTGAGTCTGTCTGCCTGCCTGTCTGCCTGCCTGCCTGCCTGCCTGCCTGCCTGTGAGTCTGCCTGCCTGTGAGTCTGTCTGCCTGCCTGCCTGCCTGCCTGCCTGCCTGTCTGTGAGTCTGCCTGCCTGTGAGTCTGCCTGCCTGCCTGCCTGCCTGTCTGCCTGCCTGCCTGTGAGTCTGTCTGCCTGCCTGCCTGCCTGTCTGTGTGTCTGCCTGCCTGTGAGTCTGTCTGCCTGCCTGCCTGCCTGCCTGTCTGCCTGCCTGCCTGTGAGTCTGTCTGTCTGTCTGCCTGTCTGTCTGCCTGCCTGCCTGTCTGCCTGCCTGCCTGCCTGTCTGTCTGTCTGCCTGTCTGTCTGCCTGCCTGCCTGTCTGCCTGTCTGCCTGCCTGCCTGCCTGCCTGTCTGTCTGCCTGCCTGTGAGTCTGTCTGTCTGTCTGCCTGCCTGTCTGCCTGCCTGCCTGTGAGTCTGTCTGTCTGTCTGCCTGTCTGTCTGCCTGTCTGTCTGCCTGCCTGTGTGTCTGTCTGTCTGTCTGTCTGCCTGTCTGTCTGTCAGAACTCGGACACTTCCTGTAACCGCTCTGTTTAGTCTCGCCTCACATGCTAACATTAGCACCGTGCTAACACCAGCTGACTACCTAACTAACCAGGCCGGCCGCTGAAATCGAAGTGTCCGTGTTACCTGCACGCTGGGCGGTAGTGTGTGTGTGTGTGAGTCCGGTCCAATGTTCTGGAGCGGCTCGGCTCAGAGAAGATTCAAGTTTCCACAGGACCCCAGCAGAGACCCGACAGGCCGAACCGGAAACACTTGTTCTTCTTCTACGGCCTGTCTTCTGTTTCCGGCAGTGTGAAGATGAGGCGCGTTAATGCTGCTCCCTGCAGGCCACAACACACACTGCTGCACACACACACACTCACACACACACACACACACACACACACACTGCTGCACACACAAACACACTCTCACACACACACACTGCTACACACTGCAACACACACACACACACACACACGTATGTAAACACTGATGGAATGTAACTAAGTCCATTTACTCGAGTTCTATATGAATGTGGAGGCACTTTTACACTTCCCGTCTCTGCTCAGTCTCAGTGTTCACGTGTTGCTCGTCAGCTGGTAGGACACTTTGTGCCTGCGGAGGCAATCGGACCGACACTTCTGGCTCACTGGACTTCGACACCAGAATCCTGTCCCGGCTCCAATGAGACAGAACACTTTGTTGTTTCTTTTCTTTCATCATCTCTTAAAATTAATATCTTTAATCTCATCATTATGACTTCTTCTTATCTTCTCTGCCCCAGACAGATTTAGGACCAGACCCAGGACCAGGACTAAGGCCAGACCTAGGACCAGGACCAGCTCCAGGACCCATGCAGCATTAATGCTGAGTGTAATCAGTGACATCAGTGAGCAGCTGCAGAGTGTATACAGATTTTTATTTGAATATTTTGGAATCATACAACATAAATAAAAGATTTCATTACAATAATGTTCTGATCAGCACCAGAGCCAAACACTAACAGGGTTCAACTGAAACCACAACCACGAGTAACCAGGGTTGAACCGACCCAGAGCCGTAGGTGAGCAGGGCCGGGTTCCTGTCCTGGTTCTGATGGGGGAACATTAGAATCTTTCGACATGATTGTCTCTCTGTGTGCTTCACAAGAACAACAACGACATCGACACTGAGAACAACTGAAGGAATAAATATTCTTCTTCCTGCTTCCTCCGGCTTTATGTACATTATTAACAACCCGCCTAGATCTCAAAACCGAACCACCAACCAGCACCGTCCAGCCGCTGAGGAGAACACAGGCGCACCCTGAAGGGTTGGACCGATGGACTGGAGACCAGGCGGTCCCTCGGTTCCTGTTGGTTAGTTTTTAATCTGCAGCAGATACGATCAAACACCACCGAAGAAGACAGACGGATGGACGACAGCGACTCTGAACGTAAACGTCGTGGAAACGTGATGACCGAGAATCTCAGCTCAACGTCAACTAGAAAACGTTGTGAAAGAAGCGTCTGTAAAACGCTGGTTCCTTTTCTCTGAGCGCCACAACCCGGAGACACGACCCGGTTACCGTCATAACTGGAGACATTCGGTCCAAAAACATTTAGAAAGTCTAGAAGAGCCGGGCGCTAAACAGGAAGTCTCTAGTGCTCACGCTCTGAGCCACAGGACAGGTGGTGGTCTACCTGTCTTCATGCGGCACTGAGCAGCTTTCATAGGACTGAACGAAGCTCCGCCTCCAACGCCGTGTCAACGTGACGTCCTGTGACGACTGGCGTGACGTTTTGTGTGAAAGTAGTCGTGATTGGACAGACTGACTCATGAAGCCGTGCTGGGTTGTCGTTGGTTTGTTCAATTTGTGTAAATTGTTGAGGTGTAACTTCCCGGTAGGACTGAAGTCCGACCCAACCCGACCCAACCCGATCCGACCCAATCCAACACGACCCGACCCAACCCAACCTTACAACCAAACAGCTGTTCTATGTTTGTTCATCGTCACACATTTTACTGTAATTAATCATCTTTCTGTGATTTCTTTCATGTCCTTACAGTTAAAGTCTGAAGAGCGAGTTCTCAATGATCTGTCTCTGGAAACGAGCTTCAAACTAGGAACTTGACACAAAAACTGTAAATGTCGCTTCTCAAGAAACACGAGCCGAATCGACCACGTGGGAGAGTCGACACAGGCATCCTCACAAAGGGCGGGGCTTGAAATAAACTGGCCATAACTCGGTCACCATTGGTCGGATCACATCACATTTGGTAGACCTTCAGAATGAGGTTGGGAAAAACTAGAGCACTGACAGCCCTGACCGTCGGGGGCGCCGCCATCTTTGTTCCTCGGAGGATTTCACCGCTCGTCGCTCCGATTGAGCTTCTTGAGCTAAAACAGCCTGAAGCTGCTTTGTGTTTATACTTTAAACACAGAATCAAAGACGGCGCCCGTTCAGTCTGATGAGAGCTGCTCGCCCGGCACAAAGACGTCTCGACTCCCTGTTCATGTGCTATTGGACCGAATCAGTACCAACAACAATCACTTCTGGGTAGAAGACCGTCTGCTGATTTGTTGTGTCGATCTGTGACATCATCAATCTTGTTTATTTGAGTTTCAACACGTCGTCTGATCCGATTATCTGATGTTCTGTGTTGTCTTCAGTCTGAGTGTCATCTGGACTTTCTGATTGGTTCTATAGTGATCGGCTTTATGCTAAGCTAATGAAATGCTAGCTCTGAGCTGGGGAGGTCAAGACTGTGGGTTGGCCAGCTAGTTAGCAGTTAGCCACACATGCTAACACATCTTTTAATGTGTTCCTTAATGAGCGGTTGCGTCCTGATGAGTCGACTCCTCTGCTTTCAAGCTGACAATGATTCTGAGCTCTGATGTCACGCCACCACATGACCAGTCAGACGAGACGTTGTCGTGACGCCATGAAAACACGTTTCTCGTCGCGTCGTCAGTTACAGCGGACGGACTTTTAATCCTGATGACCACACGGAGTCATCTGTTCACATCTCTGACGACCAGCGCTGCAGAATCATACGTGCATTTATTTATTAACCAGGAAGTGCACCTGAAATACTCTTAAAATAAATGTGACATTAACTTCATTTATTACCTTTATAGAAGCTATATTATTATTTCTGTTCCCATCTACATTTCCAGTTTTATGAATTTATCGATGATCATTTTCACGTTTTTGTGTGTTTCTACTTCATTTTGCATGTTTTCTTCTTTTGCTCCAGCAACACAACACAATACACAAATAAATATACAAACAATACATTCATGAAGTAATCAACAGAATGGGAAATGAATAAATCACATTTTATAAATGAGTGAATGGAACATTTATCTTTAATATTATTTC